>BPLR01006596.1:0-74759 GCA_021605095.1 Caerostris extrusa
TTTAGCGTGTGATTCAGTTTTTTTCTAATTAGTCTCAGGCAAAAGATTAAGGTTATTTATTATTTCTAAAAGTACTATTTATATGGGTGTTTTTCAAATATCTCATATTTGTATTGGAGATATTTTTAAATTAAATTACCTTTTACCATTTCTCCCTGTCACATCTACCGATATTCCGTCTCATTTGTACAGTTCTTTAATGATGTGGGTTTTATTTATAATGTACTTTTTTGGTGAGTACAAAGATTCACGTATTCAGAAGAATTTGTATTGACCTAGAATTTCCAGTTAAATTTCAAGGTTTTAACATTATTACCGAGCAAATATTGAAAAAAGGATATTTTATACATCTGTTAATTTTTTTAAAACTCGTAAAAAAAGTGGGTCAGTAAGGAGACGAGTATTTTTTAATGATCCATTTGTTTTTATCTTGGTTACTTAATCAATGGAGAATTCTGATTTTGGTATAGAAGTGAAAAGTAGTTTCCTTTTGTTTTAAGGATGTATTTTGTGAATTGGTAAATACATTTTTTGTATTTTCTCTTCCGATATAAAGCCAATGCAGATTTTTACCCTTTGAGCACCAAAGGACTTTCCTATGTCAGAGTCTACGAGGCGTTCATTTGAATCCAACTTCTTCAAAACTGTTTGACTCGTTAGCACAAGCTAATAGAAATAATTGCGTTTAGCTGAATCAAGCGTACGAGCTTATTTGCCCTCTGTACGATAAAATGTAAAAGAATATGAACCTCCTACTTTACCATCTTGGAAATTTTCTAAGAGAAAGACATTAACTTTGTACACTATTCTTCTTTTTTTGATGTATCCCATTCTATTTCCATACTAGTTACTAGAACAGACCAATCACGGATGATCGAGGCAAGAAATTGCCTTCCAGGAGAGTGTTTGGGGTAACTGCCCTGAATTTATCTGTGGTATGAGATATATTGTGAAATTGTCATTTGGTAAATGAGAATTATGAGAGGTTTAAACACCATTTATCATATCACCATATATAACATTATTGACATAATACCATATATAACATTATTTACATAATACCATATATAACATTATTTGCATAATACCATATATAACATTATTTACATAGCTCAGTTATATAACATGATATTCTTACATAACACCATATATAGCATTATTTATATATTTATATAACACTCAAGACGACAGGTGCTACACACGACGATAGGTTTAGGGACGCAATCATTATCGAATCTTCTAATCAAATGGAAATGATTTTAACAGATGTCACCAGCGTAATTGAACTGAATGTGTTACCCATGCATGTAGTCAAATTCCATGTCACAAGTCAGGAAGTTTCTTATTACCATTATTTCTTTTAGGTTTTTCTGTACTATTAAATAGTCGTTGCAATAGTTTAGATTTTCACAGTACAATATATTTAAGATATAATGTACTGTAAAACATATAATCATAAAAAACCAAACATAAAAACCACCAAATTAAATCAAGAATTTTAAAGTATTCATATTTTCATAGCAAAAGGATATTCGATTTCCACATTTTTAATTAACAAAAGAAGTCAAGAGCCGTTAGAAGCTCAAAACAAATACGTTACTAAGAGTACCCTATTATAGATGCCAACTAGCCGATACAGAGCCACTCCCTGCATAATTTCCTAAAGAATCAAGTTTAAAAATTTTTAAATGTTTTAAATTGATAAAGAGTTTTCATCTTTGATCTCGTGGCACATCGATCTAAATCAAGCGTTAGTATCCCGAAGAGTTAGGGATCACCTTCAGTGATTTTAATTTCTTACGTTACATTTATTATAAGCAATATTTCACCAGCAATAAGCTTTACATCGCCCTATATTATTGTTAAACATTAACTTTTTATTGTTATCTATTTTTGTGTTTTCTCATATAAATGTTTCTGAAGATATATTCAAGATTTTTTAACAGTAGGAATAAAGCACTCAATTATATTCTAGAATAATAAATGGTTTTATTTGTAATATGAACAGAATAACTCTATCTGAACAGAAAACTCAATTAGATGATTTACTTGTTAGAATTAAATAATTGGCAAACAAAAGTTACCAGAAAAATAACGAAAAAAAAATGAGCTAAAAAAATTGAAATATTTGAATGGGCAAGTTGATTTAGCCTTTTGACCTAGATTTAGATAAGAATGAAGTGAAAAGCTCTCATAAATTTATGCAAAAAACACGGTACTCATAAATTTTGTCAGTGAAAAAACTCGGTATTCATAAATTCTTTTCGCATGTTGGGAATTTTGTCCATTCTTCCACAGTTTTTACAATGAATATGTTTGACACTTGCAATAATTTTATGCTTGTAATAATTTATAATCAAATATTTATATATGATGCTGTCAGAATTAATATTGGTTATAAATTTAACAGTTTATATATATTGCTTTTGAATATAAAGCATATTTTTCTATAATCTCCATAGGAAGACAAAGTAAATTTAATTTTTATGTCACCATATTCAATTGCGCAATTGTGAATATTTAAAAAAGTTTTTAAAAGTAGTGTATTTGGGAAAGTGTATTAGACAACAACAATAATTTAAAATGCGGCGATTTTCGATTAACTATGAATAATTTTCGTAGAGAAATCCTGCCCTTTTAGTTTTTGCTTTCAGGGAAATTTTAAGAAATAAAGCGAAAAGTTAAATAGCTAACTAATCCTACCCCAATTACTTGCGTGAGACCTTACAATGTCACAAAAACGCCATGCTTATGATTTTTTTTTCTAAATTTATTGTAAATTACATTTAGTTGAAACATTTAAATGCAATTGGATAACATAATTTCAAATAGAAACAAATCATTATAGATTTAATCAGATAATTGCCAATTCATGTGATAGAATTACATAATAATATTTGATAAGCTTACTCATTAATATTCTGTGGTATTACCAAATGCTTTCGCTCCCAATGGTGCAAAGACAACAATGCATCGATTATCCAAACCGCTATTTGGCATTGTGTATGCAAAATAAACAGGAATATATGAAATTACATAATTCCTAATTTATATCTTTAGTTGTATTTATTAGAATATTAAAGATCAGGAAAAAAAATTAAATACATTTTAAAATTACATTTCACTACAGCTTGATGACAACCGCCATTCTTTTTAACACGTTTATTAGTTTCACCTGTATGTTTGTATAGTATGTAACTGACTTTTTCCCCTGGAGATCTGTTTCTCTCATATACACTATTTAAGCTGCAAAGAAACATTTACAGGCATCTTTCAGAAAGAAAACAGTTGATTCTTTTAATACGCTTATATTGGATTTCACCTGTATGTTTGTTTGTAACTGACTCTTTGGGCTCGATTTTTGCCCTACTTTAGAAAGCGATAGCCTTTGTTTTTGCCTCACAATTACATTGTTGTGGGTGAACCATAGTTCCACTCCTCCATACCGGGACCTCATTTAAATATTATAGTTTAAAAACACTAAAAAAACATGCTTTTGAGTTAATCAAACTAAAAGTAAAAAATAATTTAACATAAGAATAATATGACTGAGCGAGAAAAATGAAAGATATACCGTCCTAAAAGCGTGGGGTTCTTTGTATGACATTTAGAGAAACTAACTCAACATTTAGGAATGAAACTAGTTAAAAATTATAATGATGGATATCGAGCACCCCACGCTTTTAAATTGATGACATTCATTTTCTCGTCAGTCTTTTTTTATACTTATGTTAAATTTTTTTTACTTTTAGTTTTGATTAACTCTAAAAACGTTTTTAGCTTTTAAACTATTCATTTATTTCACCATTGAATTGTTTTGTATTTAAAATTACCAAGATGTAACACATGGATCAATACGCCTCGAGGGCTAATCAACTGATGGTACATTTAATTACATATTCATGCCACATTTGGTTAGTATCACTTTCAAATAACGCATGTCTAATTTTCATGACATTATGATGATGACTTGGCTTAAGTGACATTATTTTTTGTAATTTTCAAAATAATGGAAAAAAAAGTTATTTTCGTGTGTTGATAAAACATTGCTTTTAATGGGAAAAATACTGTTCAAGTTTAGCAAGGGCTTAAAACTGTTATTCAGACTCTGCTCTATCAAAAACAAGCTTTTTGCCAGTGGTAGATGATTTCAAACCGCGGCTGTACAAACACAGATGATATCGAACTCTCTGGACGGCCAACGAAAAATATAACAAAAACTTCACAAAATCTTGGTGGACAATTGCAAAGTGACGTTGCAGGAGGTATCGGATATCATTTAGTAGACTTATTGGTATCTTGATATAATTTAGTAGTATTTACATTATATTCGGGAATATTTGGGTATTTGGTTAGTAGCGTTTTTATAAATGGGTGCCACTTTCGTTCACAATGGTGAAAAACAACCAAGCATCGATTATCCAAAGAGCTGTATGGCATTGTTTACGCGAAATAAACAACAAACACGAAAGAAACACAACGACACAAACACATACAATTTCGTCGGTATGCGGCAATGGATAAAACATAGATTCAGCACTAGACACAGAAATCATTTGCCCATTAAGGATTATCAACAGTGGAATTTTTTATTTTTTGCGGATATTTCCATATGTATTGTTTTTCTCATTAACTTTTAAATGTGGACTGATTCTTCTTATGAGAGGCTTGATTCTTTTTAACACTTGTGCGCATAAAAACCGATGAGTTTATCCCCACATTTCCTCTTTTTTGCTGATAATTTTGGTAAATTCCCTACAACTGTGGTTGATAGCTTCAGTTGTGATGATGGAGGTATTGTTAATGATGAAGGAATAGTATTATGAAAATGAACATTCAATTTGGAAAGTAATTTTTTTCTATCAATTAGAACATTTGAATGCCTTCTTATGTTCATAATTTTTTTGAATCATTTTAATACTATGCAATGCTAATTATAAGAAAAGATTGGGAAGGCTTCCAATATTATTTCTTTTTTACTTTATGTTTCCAACATTCTTTCTTTAATCTTACTTGTATAAGTAGAAGCCAAACTCATTCATTGCACAGAAGATCGACCAATGAAATACACTCAATAAAATATACATAGGATATAATATGATAAAAAAATCATAAATGATAAAATTGGTTGTAATAATAACAACGTATATTTTTAAAAATAATTAATGTATATTGAAAACTATGTTTAAAATAAGCTAAGTAACTCGTGTCTCAACTATAACGTGAGCATGCAGTGTCTGTCGTGGAAGATTCGGGCTAAAGTTCGAATTCACTGACTGCATTGTTGTTGTCATTGTTTTAAAAAAAAAGTTGATTGTGGCGCTTTGTATAAAAGTGCCCTCATCTATAGTCTGGTTGCTTCATGGGACTTTTCCAGATTTTTCCCGTACAAAATACAAATTCTGTGGAGTTATCACTAAACGAGCGAAAGGCATTTCAAAATTTTAGATGGGCTGTTCGTAGTATATTTAAGTAAAAACATGAAGCCCACTGATTTAAACGAAAATAAAACCTGAACAATAAAATTGTCCCATATCGCTCTTTCTTTATAATCTCGATCACTACCAATCTAAATCACTAAGAGTCTTCAATTTCAATGATCGATGGTCACAAAAAGTCCTCTTAAACTGTCTTTCCCAATATTCTTCGAAAATTGTTTAAACCGTAAAAAAGACAAGTTTGTTTTTAAAAATTCATGGCTGTAATCTTCTTTGAGACCCATTAAAAGAGTTTTTGAATTCCCTTAGAAATTGTAATCTGTGACTTCAAATTTCGTTCTTCTTTTAAAATGTTTTAAACCAAATTCTTTGTTTTATGTCTGATAAAAATATTTTAACATAAAGAATTTATGAAATGTTTTTTTTGATTTCTTTACTATAGAATCATCTCTACAGTGATTTACTGTATACAAACTAGTTTTTAATTCATAATTTAAAAACGAGGGAAATAAAAGATAAAGCATATTTGAAAAAAATTATTCCATCAAAGATCTACATAAGACTTCGTAAAGTCCTATATTAAAAAAATGCTTCAGATTTTTCGACTTTAGTTATATTTGCAGATGAAATATATTTGAAGATATTTTTGGTAATGATTGAAGCAAATGGCTTGGCATATGCGTGATACTATAATAATAGATCTGACTATTTCTATAAAACATGGTGTTGATAGCCAAATAGCCTACTGTATAAGCTGGTAGGGGCTAGGAAGCTGCAATTTTATTGAAGGAAAAATGAGCAGATTTATATGTTAAATTGAGTTCTCAAAAATTTGGCATATTGCCATACAACAAGCCTTATCAAGTTAATGACCGAAATGGAATGCTCTATTTGCAGACATTGCGCTTTATATAAGTCCAAGTAGTTAGAATTTCCATTCAGAATATTTGGGGTCCTTTGAATGATAGATTTCGTAAATATAACATTTCAAGAAAATAAACTTGATGAAAAACTCGTGTCAAAATGAAGAAATACAGAAGAAAATTTTCTAAAATCCAAGCCGAAAAAACTATATGTAGTCAGAATATTAAAAAGAAAACCAACACATTATCAAAAAGTACTTACTGAGGTTATGAAAATAGTTTTGTCTGCGTTATCCATTACAGTTGCACCTCGGTATACGTACTTAAACCTTTCCAGATTCTGGGAGCATCAGGAGAAACACATACCAAATAAAATTTATCTATTTATCTATAAATCCATGAAAAAAATTTTGTTACTGACATACTATGCATTAATGGCACTGTATATAGTAATTTAAGTTGTGTTTAATACTAGAATACATAAAAACAAAAGCATTTAGTTAGATTATCTCTTTTTTTCATAATTGGACCTGGTTGAGGGTCGTAAGTCGTATTCAAATAAAGGTGTGTACCTAACTAAATTTCCCCATAAAAAGGGAAAATTATTGATCCCTTTCATGTGAAAATCTATTAGCAATATAATTTTTGCATAATACCTTACGTATTAATAGCATTGCATGGGATAATTAAAAGTATTTTTAATACTAACTCCCTGGCACTACAGTTTATGTTGGATCATTTGCTGTCTGCCTACTGGCAGATTCAAAGTAAGCAACGTTTTTTTTTACTTTATAGGGTTATCAGCCTTACGCCTTCAACAGACATACATATTAAGAGGGACCTGCAATTTAAAAGTGGATTCTGAACCACTGCAAACATCTATGGCACCCGGCACCAGATCACTAATCATTCGGCTATCAGACTCCAGCGTTTAATACTAAAATGAATAAATATAACATCAGTTAGTTTTAACATAAAGAAAAATGTACCACATTTTAATTTTTCTTTTTTCCTTAATTGTACTTGGGTGAGGAACAAGAGTCTTATTCCGTACAAAGGTAGTATACCAAATAAATTTTTTTCTTCAAATACACGTATATCAAAGTTGGACTTATTCCAAAGCAGGAATGTACCTCAGTACCACAGTATTTTTTATATAAGTTAATAATACAATACATTCATATTTCATTATTAATTTACAATATTTTTAATTAATTATTTTTATTTTTATTTAATTTGATAATTTGCCATGTAAGAGAATCATTTGATTGAAATTAAATCATTAATCATTGTATCTCAAAATGTTGAAAAGTTACTATTTATTTTTATCTCGATGCTTACACGATACTGTAGATACATTCATATTCTGAAAATATGCTATAGAAATGAAAGAATGGAACAACCAGACGCAAGAAACAACAGGAAACAAATATTCATAAGTCAAAAATCAAGAATTAAATTATATCACAAATTTATTTCGTTATTTATAAAATATATTTTTAGTAAACCAAGAAAAATTACAGACATAGACATTATTACAGACATAAACCAAAATAAAGGTGATAAATGTCTGTATACTAATCTTACACAAATGTAACAAATACAAGCTAACAGTAATTACTACAAAAAATGAAAAGGTGTGTATTAAACAATGGAAGATAGTGGGAACCTTCAATTATATTCTTTTTCAAGCTGAATCTGAATGAATAAAAACAAGAAAATAAATTGCTAAGCTTATTCACTACAGCAAGAACTTTTATTTGTTTACTATTAGTTGAAAAAGAGCTAAACCATTGTGCTACAAAAATTACCTTGACTGTGATAGTGCACCATAGTAATAGTACCATTAATTTTTCTTATTGTGTGAACGTGGCTTAGTCTGAAAGTAATAAGGATAACTCATGTAACTGAATAGAAGTCTAGTCAGAAAGTTGTTTTTAAATTTTTTTGCATTTGTTCAAGTGTGTTTGACATGTTGAATTATTTATATATTTCTTTTATAACAGTTTTCAAATTTTCATGCTTTTTAGAATTTAAGCTATTATTATAGTTTAGAAAATTTGTGTTTTGAATTATAATTTTGTGGATCTATATCCACCTCTTCATAAAAGTGTTCAAATAAGTGTCAAAGATAAATTGACCAATTATTTTTAAAAAGTGCTACAAGTAATAAAAAAAATTCACTGTCATCTTAGATAATTGGATTTTTAGTTAGAGAAAATCTATGCGCAATTTCTTACCCTATGGGTAAAAGATTTGAAAGAGAATTTTTAAAAATATTTTTATGTACGAAATCTCAAACAGTATTTTCAAATTTTTGATTTTTAGTTTGCTATGATTGTATTTCCACTGTCATATTTAGATGGTATATTCTGACTAACATTTTTATAACAAATCAAAATTAATAAACTATTTTAATAATAATTTTCAAAAATGACACTAATTTAAATAATAAAAAAAAAAATATAGTTTTAATAATACAATACAATATTTCATCGATATATTAGTATTAATTTCAGTATAAGTACATAATTGTTGTATTGTTGTAAAGTTCTTTTTATATTCAAAATTTATAAAACATTAAACAGTTCTTATTATAGGTTTTTTAGTAGTTTATAAATAATTAAAAAAAATCATACAAATTTTTTATTTTTCAAAAGTAAATGCAATTCTAATAACTTTTTCATTTATGTGAATTGAAATGAGGAATTTTAGAAAAAGAACTTTTAAAAAAAGTTATAAAAATCCAAAATAATTTAATTTTTTCGTCGTTATGATTGTATTCCGACGAAATGCTTAAGTGTGGCATATTTCTGAAGAATATTTTTTGATAACAAATCAAAACTAATAAACTATTTAAATGATAATTTTCAAAAGAACACTAATTTAAATAATACAACAACATTTATAATTTTAATAATGCAATACAATATTTTCTTCGATATATTAGCATTATTTAGTATAATTATTCCATGGCTATTGTAAGTACTTTTTATATTAAAAATTTATGAACATTAGCCAGTTTTATTAAGGGTTTTTATTAACTTATAAATGGTTCAAATTTCATACAGAACTTTAATACTTTTGAAAAATAAATGCATTTTAATAAGTTTTTGAATTTATTATTATTAATTTTTAATACTATAAAAGCTCCCAAATCATTATTCATTAACTGAATTTTACTTCCATATTGATTTCAATGTTGTATTGTAATATAAAAACTATTTTATATATGTAAACAATATCAACAAACATTGCAACAAATCTTTTTGACTTATAAATTTCATTTTGTATTATTTCTTACTTTGCATTAATTTTACTACTTAAGAAATACAAAAAAATCATTCAGAATTCTGTTTAGTAGACATAAAAAAAAGAAAAGTGGAATAATTTATTAATTTTTTTTATCAGAAACCCTGTCTCAGATTAAGATTTTTACCATATGTTGTTTCTCCAAATAATACTTTGTTTACATAAACAAATCTTTTTAAAGCACAATTTTTAATAAAGCTTTCCATAATTTTATATTGTATTAAAGTGATTTTGATGATAAAAACATTTATTAAATTTATTTTGTCATTTTTGGAAAAATTAATAAATTTTATTTTTAGTTTTAAATAGAATTGATTCACTAATCACGAAATATATATGTTTATTCATTAAGACATAACAAAATCCATGGAGTTGAAAAAACATTTTTATTATTTACAAAATCCATCCATAAAAATCATATTTCAGATATTATTTCAAATATTTTTCAGAACTTTTATGACATTATTTCTAATTTTAAATATTATTCTTAATTATATGTAGCACTTAAATCAAAAACTAATATTATTTTAAATTCAAATGTTCTGGTAGTTTAAAAAAAAATTATTTTCCTTAAATGTGTTACTACAGAAAATTAACACAAATTATGATCTCCAAACAATGCATCATTATGATCTCCGGCAATGCATCATTTATTGAAACAAATCTTCGTTAAAGCCTACTTTTTAATAAGAGCTTTTCCATAATTATTAATAATAGTTTTCCATAATTTTATATTTACTATAGGACAATTTTGATGATAAAATCTTTAATCAAATTTGTTTTCAAGCATTTTCGTAAAAGTAATAAATTTTATTATTAATTTAAATTCATGTGAAAGGTTGATTCACTAATCATAAAAATACAGGATAATTTTAACGCGAAAAGAGTTGAATAAACGCAAAATTCATGGAGTTAAAAAACATTTTTATTTGGCTTTCAAAATCCATCCATAAAAATTAATCGTCGAGATATTATTTCTACTTTTCGTCTGAAATTATTCTTAATTATCAGACAAGCAAGACTCCAGAAACTAATATTATTTTTAATTCAAATGTTCTGGTGGTTAAAAACAAAATATTTTCTTTAAATGTGTTATTGAAAAAAGTGCCTTCACTGACAGAAGTCGATGAAAATCTAGTCAGATTTTTTTTGGAAAATTCTCATTTTTCCCATTCAGCTTGACTCAATTCTGTTGTTTAACTTTCGCTAGTTCCTTTTTTTTTCTTTTTACTTATAGTTAAAAGAATTATTTTTCTTCTAACTGCTCAAAAGCTTAAGTAGTTTAAGTTTTGTTTTACATGAATAAGCCATTGGTTTTCAAGTTTATCTGGGCTTTTAAGTCATTAGAATGGACTTTGTTATATGAAATAATCATCTTAATAGTATTATTTTAGCCGGGTGCTCAATTATCCTTTATGACCTAAAAAATGATCTATTGAGAAGTGTGCAGTCTTTAGTACACTCAATCTTTTTGGGGTCTTAGGTCTTAGTTGGTCTGGTTCGAAACACAATAGTAAGAAGTAAAGTAAAATGCTGAATGTAACAAGGGGAAGTAAAATCGAGTTACTTTGTCTAAGCAGGGTACGATAAATCCACTGAAAAAAAAAGAATACATGATGATTATAATTAAAGTACCACTTTGAAAATGCTTTAAAAAAGAAACCACTCGTCACAAGGGATTTAAATTTGAATTGAAGATACTTAAAGGCATGGCAAAAAAAACGACTCATAAAGTTTCCTCAATTTTTATAATCCAATTAATTTGGTATGACCTTGCCATGGTAGATGGGCTCAATTTTATTTCTATTTTACAGTGTCACTACTGTAAGAATCACTTGGAAGTCATTTAATTTTTTCGCACTTATTTTTCAAAGTTCTGGTGGTTAAACTTACATCAAGTCAAATTAAATGTGCAACTCATGCCAAATACGTTGTCATTTCGATTAAAAATAGTGTTTATTTTTTCACTTTCATTATGCCTCTTACAGCGCCATCTAGTTCGAAAATATCAAGTTTCTTTTTTTTTTTTTTGATGCCGTACCATTTTCTTCTTGGTATCTTCAGTTCAAATTTAAACTCATTGTGTCAGTTTTTTTTTTATAGCATTTTGAAAGTGGGAAATAATAATCACCTGTATTTTTTTAGCCAGGTGATAAAATTTGAACTTCCTATTGGGCAGTCCAATTACGTGTTATTCTTTTTGGGTGAAGCATGGTCTACCAAAGTGCCATAATGTTGCATCTACTTCATATCTAACATTCCAATATTAAAGAATCTCATGGTAAAAAAAAGATATACATCATTTAAAATATTTTTTTTTTATGCCAGGAACATCACAATATACCATGATTTGCCTCTGGAAGGTGGAGGGGAAAGGTTATTGACTTCCGAAAAGAGTTGAGCGATTACACTGGAATTAGTGATTCTTCTGGGTGGCACTGTCTGGCGTTTTACAGTGACAAGCGTTTAGGAAGTCATTTTTTGATAAATAACAACAATCCAAGCAATCTAACTTTAGATAAGAGTGATCCTATACACAATCTGAATTTTTGTCATGAATAAGCTTATTGCAAAAAATCTAAAAAGTTTTGTCTTAATGAATCTTTTAGCAATAGCTTTGCGGATTTATGGACCCCAGTAGAAACTAAACATCTTGACATGGACATAAACAAACTTGAGTGAAACTTTCAATACATGAATGCCCATTTAGTTTCAAATTTAACTGCCATACTAGTGTTGCTTTTTTTTTTTTTTTTTACAGCATTTTTGAGTATATAAAACTGTAATAAGAATATAGTTGATACAGTTGATTGATACAGTTGTATATAGCTGAAATGGTCTGATACAAGATTGTTATTATATATCTAACATTCCAGTATAAATTCATCAGTAAGTATATGATACTTGATACATTTTAAAATATTTATCAAATTATTTGATACAGGAGTATACATATAACTGAATATCCTGTCTTTGATGCAGAATATAATTCTGTCTGGAATTAGTGGCTGCTGTCTATTTACTGTCTGGCGTTTAGTGATTACTGAGTCGTATGATAAATAACAACCAGACAATCTAACTTTAGATACTATACACAATCTGGTGTCATCGAATAAGCTTATTTTTAAAAATCTAAAATATTCTTAATAAATCTTTTTAGCACGCTTTGCGGATTTATGGATTACAGTAGAAACGTAAACATCTTGACATGGTAAAACAAAACTTGAGGAAACTTCAGAAACAATGAATGCAACACGTCTAGTTTCAATTTAACTGCCATATAATTTACTGATACAGAGTATATATAAAACTGAATAAGAATATAATTGATACAGTTGAGTATATATAATTTAATCAGAATATATTGATACAGTTGAGTATATATAACTGAATCAGAATATAATTCATAAAGTCGAATATATATAATTTAATCAGAATATAAGTGATACCGTTGGTATATATAATAGAGTCAGAATATAATTGTATATATATCTGAGTTAATATAATTTCAGAAAATGTGAATTTAATTAAAGGCCAGGAAGATATTTTCATAATATCAACAAAAATAATAATTGTGAACAATATTTTTGTGGATAATCCTTACAAAAGCTTCTAAAATCTATCAGTAGTATGAATAGTCTTTTAAAGAGACATATTAATCTCAATTAATTAAGTAAGATTGGATTAGCGTTAAATAATGTGTAGCCGCTTTCAAAGCTTTCTTGATACGGATAGGAGGATTATGGCGACTGCTTTAGATAATTTTTCTAATTAAATTTCTGTATAAATAATTTGTAAGCTCTGCTAAGGAAAGTTGTGAGCTTATAATAATAATAAAGATCCAAAATTCCTTTATATTGAAATTTATTAACCGTAAATAATTTATTTAATTAATTAGGTAATTTAGACACAAGTATCCGATACTCTAATTAAATTTTTGAGTTTGAGAAGAACTAAATTGAATTCCTTTCTTGTATAGGAAATTAAATAATTGAAGAATTTTATTAAAAAAAAATAAATCGAATAGAATAATTAAATTTTCCATCAATCCTGTAGTCAAGAGAAAAAAAAAATATTTTCCTGAAACCTGGGGAAAATTTCAGTGTTAAAAAAAAATCTCCGTTTTTTGTAATTCCACAATCAGTCTAACTAACTAAAAAAATACCAGTAAATAAAATGATGTTAGAAAAAAAAAGTTTTAATTAAATTGCCATTAAGTAACAATCAGTAATTTACAATAAAGAAAAAGAAAGAAAGTAATTGAATCACAAAATTAATCAAACTTTGTGCCATGATTGAATTATTACGAGTTATAAGAAATCTTTGTTACCAAATTTACAAAGTTTATTTGTTATAAAGGACGATTGAAATAAAATTACTTTACATCTTCTCGTTTTTAAATGGAAATAGGAAAGTTTATATTAAACATATAAAGATTTTGCTAAATTAAAAAATAAAGGATAATTGAATAAATCTGAATAAAAACATTTTTATAAACGATATTGAAACAAAAAAAAAATATATTGTTTGGTTAGATAACTAATTGAAAAATTAGTTGTTTACGATTATGTTATTGTTAAAAATTAATTTTTGTACATCGTTTAAGTACACTGACATAAAGGTATGCATATCACAATTTACCTCCCACCTTGCTAATTAACAAAATCCTTCAGCTGGCAATAAATCATTTCATTGAGGTACTGAACGTATAGAAATTATTGATAATGGATTTGAAGTTCTTTAATGTATAGTGAATGTTATTATAGTTTTGATTTGCAATTTAATGGATTCTTATGTAGCGTATGAAAATTCAAGTATGGCGAATATTGTCGTGGCTTTGTTAGGCAAACTGATGGTCTTTCCAATTAATTCTTTTTAAGTAATCTTTTGAGTTTTGTATAGATATGTGATGTGCTTTTTTTTTTTTTCTATATATTTTCATGTATGAACATAATATTATTCTATCATGGACTCCTAAGATACGCAGAAAATAAGCAAAGCATTCAAAGTTATAATTTAAAACAGATTATTTTCTTTACACATCACGAGAAACGTTACTGCAATGAAAATACTTCAAAACTTAATGAAAATACTTCCACACTACTCTAATGAAAATATTTCAACACTACTGAAATGAAAATACTTCAAAAACCTTAATGAAAATACACATTACTCTAATGAAAATCACTTAGGTAAAACTTAATGAAAATACTTCACACTACTCTAATGAAAATACATAAAAAAAAAACTTAACGAAAATGCATATTTTCAAAATGCTTTATCAACTAAAAATACTTCACACCTTTGTGAAGTATTTTCATTTTAATCTTTTAAATTTGTTTCTGGTTCTCTAGATAACTTTCGATTTTAGATGAATAAAAAGCAATCAAACAAAGAAAAACTGAAACATTTGTTTCGTTTTAGAAACATTCTTCTTCAAGAGAAGAGAATTTAATGTAAGATGGTAAGACATTGTAAAAGACACTGTAGTTGGAAAGTCAATTACAAAGTATACACTGAGGTGATATAGACTTGGAACTTCTAATATTTTTTTTTTTTTTTTGAACCTTTAACATTTTCGTCGCGTAGAAGAAGCATTTGTTTGAGCCATCATTTTTCATTAGAGCTCATAAAACTGTTGGATTCTCTCCAAAACATTTTCAGGAATTGTTTTCTTCAGGTACTTCAGGAGGCATTTTTTTCTGCGAAGAATAACGGCAAACGTACATGTTCAGGGGCAATAAAGACACTTGAGTCATGATTTAAAGTTCAATAGTAGATGATAAAAGTTCTCTTTTTTTTTTTTTTTTGTTACCTCTAAAATACGTAGAAGAAAAAAAAATGTTTTTCACTTTCTTTTAGGTATATATAAGATAGCTCAAACTTAAAGCATGAAAAAAATGCCCAAAAATATATTTTAATGCATGATAAAGATGTTTACAATAACTAAATATTTAGATTTATTTATTTTATAAAAACAAATATAACAGATACCTTAAAAATTTTGACACAAATTAAGAATAAGTTCTTTCAAACCGTCTTAATATGATGTCTCTTTTTTTTGGAACATAGTCTTGAGATCATAACATTGCATCGTAGGTATTGGACCATAGAATAAATGAAATTCATAAGGAAAAACATAAGAAAAAGAAATAGAAAAAAAAACCATTGTGAAAAAGAATCTTTGCCTTGAATGCAAATTTTAATATCTTGTATATCTATTGGATATGAATTTAATTCATTTATGAAATCTCAATACAACGCTAACAATAAAATTAAGCATCCAATTTTTAATTAAAATCCTTCTCAAATATAAAGAATTTTGTTTTGCATTTAAATAGTTTTGAAATAAACTTATTCCGAAGCACATGAATACAAATGAATTTGACAATTTTCGACCTTATTGAAGACCAATTTTCGACCTTAGTTACCTTATTGAATGCGAATTATTTGCCACCATTGAAATATTTGTGAAAGGAATCTCTCACCAAACATATTTGATCTGTGGTTGATTCACATCATGGTCATTCGATCTTCGTTAAGAAGATTAAATGAATCAAACGTCAACCTCTGATACATAATCATTGACCAATCGCTTCGTCGTCACAGCTTCATCTTGATTTAAGCAATTTGTGTAAATCAGTCACCGTGATTTATCCCTCTACCTGCACCAGTTGCCATGGCAACAAGCCCACATACCAGAGACTTAGGAGGCTGGTCACAGTCAATAGAGGTGCATATCTGGAAAGTATGATACAGGGCTATTCATATTATTGTGTATCCAATGATGGTTATGTAGCATATAAATCTAATTCTAAAAGGGATTGAGACATTTCGTAACTGCATACTTATGAAATGGTGGTTGATGTTAATCTTATTGGTTTGAGGTTTCGAACAATCAAGATGCTATTTCATGGATATGGAAAGTATAATTAGATTAAAGAATTGTTTAGATATAAATACGTATTGCTATATAACAATATTTTATGTAAGGAAAAGACGTATCAATTATAATTGATTTTTAAATATGGAAATATAATTTTAAAAACAATGATACCTTTTAAAAGGCTTTACTTTTGAAAATGCTATAATATTTTCTATAATTGATTACTATACCAAACTCATTTAATTCATTGCTTCCTGTAGCATTGTTAGTGCTGAAACGCCGAGAATAATGATGGTTTATGGTATATTGTTCATCTATAAACCACTGGTGTCGATATCGCATGGGATGAAAAACATATTGATGAGATACAAACAGTATTATCCAGAGTACACCACAGGAAGACTGAAACCATATTTTGACATTCTAATTGGGAAGAAGCATTTCTTGAAAACTGTTTGAGAGACGTTATTTGGGGATTTCCCCTTTTTTTCGGCACGGAAATACTTTTAAATTCATAACCGCGTTTATACTTGAACGCATAAATTTTGAGCACCATGCACCAAAATACTTATAACTGGTATGTTTCAGTTTAATTGGGAACACAATATTATTATTATTATTAATTGGAATTACATTAGTTAAAATTACATTAGTTATTAGTTAGGAATTACATTATTCGAAAACCCAAAGTAGTCTATAACAAGTCATTATTGGCATCTTTCAAAATGTCTATGGACTATATTTATGGGTAATGTTTTATCAGATAAGAAATTACGTATTCTGAAAAATCGATATGGAAATTAATGCTTATATCTGTAATATTAATTTCCATATTGAATTACTGTTACAGACTTAAACAGTCTTCTGTGAACAGTATCATCAAGGCTTGATTGATTCAAAGACAAAAGAGAGAGAGAGAGAGAGAGGAAAGACAAAATAATGAGGAAAACTCTATCTTATAAACACATAAAAATTACATATTTTTAATGTCCCATGGCATTGTTTTGTTTATATTTTCCTTATTTATTTTCATTTATTTTAATACTTTTTTATTCGTTTTAAGAATAGCATCTCAGTATTTAGCTTCATGAATTAATGATTTAAAATAAGTATGAATTTCAGTACTAAAGCAATTTGTTCAGGTAATAAAAACACATTTAACTATTTCATATAAAACATAAATTTTAATTCTGAATTAAAACATAAATTAAATTTCAAACATATATGTTTAAACAAAACTGCAAACAAATATAGAAACAAAGAAATATTTCTTACAAGCTTATAAAATATTAACTGAGTACAATTAAGAAAATTTTCTTTTTTGTTTAAATTTCAGAATGTAAAAAGAATGTTTTTGAGAATTTAATATATCTTTTGCAGGTATTGCCACTACTAAAAGATGAATTTTTATTTTCATTATTTCTCAGGAAATTTTTAATAACTAAAATGTCAACTGCTCTCTCCATCACTGAACTTAAATTTAAAAAAAAATTATAGATATTAACTTTTCAGCTACCAAAACAAATGAGAATATTTATTTTGAATTTTAATATAAATAGAATCATAATATAAAGGGATCATAATATAAATAGAATCATAATATAAAGGATCATAATATAAATAGAATCGTAATATAAAGGGATCATAATATAAATAGATCATAATATAAAGGGATCTTAATATAAATAGAATCATAATATAAAGGGATCATAATATAAATAGAATCATAATATAAAGGGATCATAATATAAATAGAATCGTAATATAAAGGGATCATAATATAAATAGAATCATAATATAAAGGGATCTTAATATAAATAGAATCATAATATAAATGTATTTTCAACTACTGATCTATTAATACTATGTGTTTTCAAGCCTTTATTTACACATGCAACGAATTCATACATTTGTTATGAATTTCCATCAATTATTAATATAAAAATATTAAAACTATATTTTCATTCACTCTTCAAACAAAATTTATTGTTTTTATTTCCACACTTCAAGAAAACTATTAAAATACTAAACAAATTTAATTGAATAAGACGAAAAGGGGAACATATTTTTAACAAAACCATTTTTCATTAAGGATTTCTCGCAACTTTGATAAAAATTTCTCTTTTTACTCAGTTTGTAAAGTTTTTGTTTGTTCTCATTCTTTGAAACAATGGCATTAGCTTTTCGAAGGAATTTGACAGGGAATTCTCTGGAAAACAAAACTTTTTTTTTTTCCTACATGGAAAAAAGTTTTGTTTTCCAGAATCTGCTGGCTTGGGAAAATGGCTGCTTTTTCCCTACATTTCCTTGAGAATGATTTTCAAAGAAAGAAAAGAATGATTTTCATTCACAATAACAAAATCATTTTCTGTTTAAAATCATTCAAGCGTTATTAAGAGAGCTAAGAAATTAAAAGTGAAAAATATTTTATGATTCATTTTTCTAAATAATGGAGGCAAAATTGTAAAAATAAAGACATTGTTGTATTAATTTAAAAGTATCGAAAATCTTGTCTGTTAAAGAAATATCGATAAATGGATGTAACAAAAGACGGTACTTTTATATTACGTATTTTGTAGATAACAAAGTGTTTTCTGAAGTTCACGCAAGATAGAGTTTGATTTACGTAGTATAAGTCAGTTAAATACAATTTTTAATTATATTTGTATTGAAAATAGAATACTTTTGCATTGAATTCAATGTGTCACATTATTGAAAATGAAGCAAGTATTGTTGAATCATATTGTGTGAATTAAAATTAAGATTTCAAAACTTTAAAATGAGCAGAAAATGATGAAAGACAGCTCACAGAGAAATTGTGATATTATAAAAAATATTTACACATAAAAGGTTCCGCAAAATAATTTTCATTATTTGTTGATAATAGGATGTAATTATAATTACAAAAGCGTCTTCTGAGAATTATGTAGATATTTTGATTAAATTGAAGTGGGAATTAACTTTAAATGAATGACATTGTCTCATCTTTTAACGAATTTTACTTCGGCACAAAATATGGTGAATGTTTCTACGAATGGTACAACCATGGAAAGGCCTTTTGAAATATTACATTAGGCCCCTAAATTTATTTTATTTGCAATACTAAGTTTACAGAAGAACAGAAATCAAAAACTAAATACAAAGAACAAGATAGAAACAAATGACATTAGATGATCCATCCATTTAAGTCTGGCAATTCAGTGACGCTTCCACAAAGAAACAGGAGGCAGTGCAGAACAGAAAACAGTGGGGACATATCCACTTTTTCCAGGTATTTATTGCAAGGAGAGACAGAGGAGGGAGTCAGTCAGTTGACCAGAGAAACCCCTTAGCAATGTCACCAATGACAATGGGACAAACCCCCAGAGTTCCGCCGCAGAACTCTAAGAAATTCCCACTGAGAACCACATTGAAGACTGTGTTTGTAGATAGATCATTTTGCCGTAACAGACGTTAAACCACGAGGAGGAAGATCTACATTACACTCCCCATAGAAATTTCAGCATACAAAATGAAATAGTATAGTAGGGAGAAATATGATGACTGCTCATGTCTGGTACGTATATTTGTTATTATGATCAATCGAAAACATTAAGTCATGTACATATTTAGTGGGAGCCTGCCATATATACATACCATATACACTCAAGAGCCAAAAAACCATATGACCACCTGTCAATAACGAGTTGGCCCATCTTTGGCGCGCAACACAGCTTCAACCCACCTTGGCATGGATGCCACAAGTCCTTGGTAGATGGCCGGAGACAGATAGTACCAGATGTTTAAGCAACGGTCACGAAAATCTGAGATATTACGAATTGGTGGTCTTTGAACTCTGAGCTGCCGTCCCAGGACATCCCAAATGTGTTCCATCGGATTGAGATCTGGTGAGTTAGGCGGCTAGGACATTAACTGGAAATCAGCATCATGTTCCTGGAACCACTCCAACACAATTTTAGCCTTGTGGCAAGGGGCGTTGTCCTGTTGGAACATTCCATTTTCAGCTGGAAAACAGAGGCCATGTAAGGGTGAAACTGGTCCGCAAAGATGTTCAGATACCCTGTAGCATTCGTGGTCTTCTCTACCACAACCACGGGTCCCAGAGACGCCCAAGAGAACGTTCCCTAAAGCATAATACCGCCACCACCGGCCTGTGTATGACCTACTGTACATTGAGGGGAGCAACTGTTCGCCTGGAAGACGGCGTATCCTGACACGGCCATCGGCGTGATGAATGACAAACCGTGATTCATCTGACCAGGCAACTCTCTCCCACTGATCCATGGACCAGTCACGATGTTCCCGGGCCCAGCGCCGGCGCAGTTGGCGATGACGCTTGGTCGGCAAAGGCACACGAGTGGGACGTTTTCTGCGTAGCCCCATATCCAACGGTGTCCTCTGAACAGTGTGCTCCGATACTATTCTACTTGGCCCTGCATTGTATTGGGCTGCCAGCTGAGCCCCTGTCTGGCTCCGGTTTTGTTAGACAGTCTCCGACGAACTTTTCTTTGATAGCGTGTGGACGTCCAACACCATGTCGTCTACTGCTGGTTTCACAGTCATTCATCCACTTTGCATAAGTGCGAACAACTGTAGATCGGGAACAACCCACGAGTCGTGTAGTTTCGG
The DNA here is from genome assembly GCA_021605095.1 of Caerostris extrusa. NCBI lineage: Eukaryota > Metazoa > Arthropoda > Arachnida > Araneae > Araneidae > Caerostris > Caerostris extrusa. The sequence goes on from BPLR01006596.1 coordinate 21,129, forward strand.
AAATACTTGTTCCGATCCTTAGAGCCATTACAATCTGCCCTCTATCAAAGTCGCATAGATCCGCAACCTTTCTCATCACACACATAAGTGAGTGAAAGAATGATTCTTCAGACTCTCCGGCCGCAGTTAAATACCACTTCCCCCTGATCCAGTGCCTTCTACGTCATCCAGGCGAGTTCATTGCAAAATGTAGGGGTGGTCATAATGTTTTGGCTCTTGAGTGTATATATATATATATATATAATGTATATATATATAATGTATATATATATAATGTATATATATATATATATATATATAATATATATATATATATATATATATATATAATGCATATATTCATTCATATTTCATTGTTTTCATTGGTATCGCAAATTTCCTGACGAACAATGCAGTTTTCTACCGAAAGCAATGAAATAATTGAAGTATGATTGACTATTAACAACTGCTATTAATAATTGACTATTAATAATATATTTGATATTTATTTGACAATTATATATTTGATAATTGACTATGAATTATTCATTCATAGTCGAAGGTAAATTATTTTTGTAAAGAATATTTAGTTGTTTTCAATAATAAATGCATTTTGTTTTCATTGGTATTGCAAATTTACTGGCGAACACTGAAGTTTTATACCAAAAACAGAAAAACTAAGAAATGGTGGAAGTATGATTGACTATGAATAATTACTATTGACAATTGACTATTAATAGTATATTTGATATTTATTTGATGATTATATATTTAACTATTAAGAATAGACAATGAATAATTCATACATAGTCGAAGTTAAAATATTTATTTTAAAGAATATTTAGACCATGTAGTTTGAAATATTTGTGCAGACAATTTGAAAAGAAGTATTTTTTACATTTCTTGTGCTTGTATGGAGGGATCTCAATATTTTCTCCCGTACAAATCCAAACTGTTCCATTATTCATTTTCTGTGGTGAATATAAGACAAAAGAAAACTTACTACTCATTTGCATTTACTTTTTACCACAAATTTTAAGTTATTTAAAAGAACAAAAATATATTTTTATGGAGAAAAAAATAAATATAAGGAAGCTTCTCTCTAGTTAATATGTAAATAAGGTTAGAGTGATATTTTCCATAAAAAAAATTCGCCACAACCTATCTTTACTTATGTTATTATGAGACCCCAAGAGTTTTGAAACAAACAAAATGCATTCGAATCAGTTATGCCATCTACAATTGTTGTTTAGAATTTGCACACTGAAGTGTTTCTCTTTCCTTATACCGTGATTTTTAAAATAAACTTTCATAAAATATTTACAGAGTTAAAACAACTTGCCATATTCAATACTTTATTTTTGAATAAATAAGTGTCCTCCAAAGAAGTTACTTTTAATTGTAGTTATAGATGAAAATATTTTAAGAAAATGAAATTTCTGAACTCTCGTTACAAGTAACTATTATATCCAAAAATGTTTAAATTTGTTTTTAACTTAAACATATTTCATAGAATTTATGATTACTTTGTTTATAACAATTAATTAGATGTTAAATGTGTTTTACTAATCAACACATAAAAATGCATACATTCAAAGTATGCATATGTAATCATAATGTGAAATACACTCATGTCCATAAATTAAGGATAATTCAGAATCACACAGAAATTGAACTCTAAAATAAAAATTTCACCTGTAGAATTATCACACACATCTTGAAGAAGAATATGCAAATCACAGGAAACTACCAGATGGCGCGGATAGTACGTCAGAATGACGAGAGTGTAAGAGAGGGGTATATAAGGAATAGTGGCAAAGAATAAAATTGTTCACAAGCGCTTTAAAAAGCCTTTCAGTGCAATAGCCGCATAGTTATGGCACAAAGGAAGCATTTGGATGATTTTTACCTGGTGGAATTATCGGACGACTGGAATGTGGACGTACCCAGCTGGAAGTATCCGAGGAACTTGGAATCGCCCTGAGTGTCATCTCAGGCTTTGGCAACGATTCCAAGATGATGGTCTGTGAGTAGATGTTACAGCGCAGGTCGCCCCCGAGTTACAACGCGGAATGAGGACCGGTATTTAGCAGTTACTGCCAAAAGAAAGAGACGGAGCACAGCATCAGATCTGTCCCGTCAGCTCTCTTCAGCTACCAGTACGACAGTTTCAAGGCAGACAGTGTACAGACGCTTAGGGCACATTGGTCTACATGCTCGTAGGCCTGTCAGATGTGTTTTCACTTACCGCAACTCACTGTTGCCTGCGATTAACCTGTAGTAGAGAGCATGCATTGGACACCACAACAGTGGTCTGGTGTGGTGTTTTTGAAGATCCAGGTTTAGTTTGCAGTCTGATTCTCGCAGGACTTTCATATGGAGAGCGCCAGGTACCCGTTACCACCAAGAAACACCATTGAACGACACCGTTACGGTGGTGCAGGATGGCTCGTTTGGGGAGGACATTATTTTGGTTCCAGAAGTGACCTGCATGTTCAGGAGTGTAACGATGACAGGCCACATCTATCGGGATGTCATTCCGGAAAAACATGTACGTTTGTTTCGGGGCGCCATGGGTGCTGAATTTTCTGTTTATGGATGACAACGCCCGTCCTCACCGTGCAAACATTTGTAGACGAATGCCGTCAATTGGAGGATATCACAAATTATGGATTAAGTTATTTAAAAAAGAACAAAATATATTTTTAAAAAGGAAAAAAAAACTAAATATATGAAAGCTCCTCTCGGTTCATATGTAAATAAGGTTACAGTGATATTTTCCATAAAAAAAAATCGCCACAGCCTGCCCATACTTATGTTATTATAGACGGCAAGAGTTTGTGAAATAAACAAAACACATTCAAATCAGTTATCTCATCTGCAACGCTTGTTTAGAATTTGCACACTAATTTTCCTTTCCTTATATCAAGATTTTTAAAATAAAATTTCATAAAATACTTACAGAGTCAAAATAACTTCTCATATTCACATTTTATTTTTGAATAAATAGGTGTCTTCCAAAAAGTTACTTTTAATTGTAGTTATAGATGAAAATAATTTAAGAAAATGAACGCTCTGAACTTTTGTTACAAGCAACTGTTGTATCAAAAATTTTAAATTTTGTTTAACTTAAACATATTTCATAGAATTTATGATTTCTTTGTATACAATAATTAATTAGACGTTAAATGTGTTATACTAATCAACACATAAAAATGCATACATTCAAAGTATGCATATGTAATGATAATGTGAAATATTTGCCTTATATGTTGGTTTTTTTTTACATACAATGAAGGAAAACTAACATTGTAACAATATTTTTTTCATTTTTTTATTAATTATGTTTGTATTAACTGTTTAATTATGTAAATATTTTATTTTTAAAAATATTAGAAATTAATTTAGATTATTTGAATTGCTAAAACAAAATTTTGTTTCTTTCTTGCTAGATAAAAAAAATGAAAATGGAGTTCCAAGTTAATTTATAGTTAAAAACTATCTCTAATTGCATACATAAAAATTATATATTTAATCTTTACCATGGTTTTAGTAATGAGTGTAATAGAGTTTTAATGATCCATTAGTAACTTTAGAAATGTTCAAAAAAATATATCGACAATTATTATGTGTTTTTATTATGAAAATCATATCTTAATATCTGTTTTTCTTTGTCTTACATAATCTGTGATTTTTGTAAGACAGAGAAACTGAATAATGCCATCTAGTTATTTGCTCTGCACTGGACTTAGAATAGAATGGTGATTTATGTAATGGGTGCTGGAGGACCAGAGGAAAATATGTCCTGATTTTGCGCACTTCTATTATGGTGCTTCCAGCATTTTAACTTTTATCCTCAGAACATTTAACTTGTTTATAGCAGTTTTTCAGGCCATTTGGTCATTTTTGTTAAGAATATAGGTATTTTCCCTTTGTAATTTTGATTTTTATATATATCTTTGTTTCTACGGTAAATGCCTAAATTTGTACGGATTGAATTCAATAAAGCCATAGGTAAACAACTACAACAGCACATCTTAATACTGGATTACTAAATAATAAATATTTAGAGCATAGTTTTTAAAACATTAATAAAAGTAATTTTTAATTTTGTGTGTATGACATGATGCAAATTTATCTTAACTAGTATGTTCAAATTAAAAAAATATATGTTTTGCATTTATATCTATAAAATTTAAAATTAGTTTTAAAAGCAAAAATACAGACATTTTGCAGGTAAGTTACGTCATCGCGTAAGAAATATTTAAAAAAAAATGTTGATCTATATTTTTGATGGTTCATAAGTTTTATGAAATTTTTTTTTTAAAGTGCATATGTTCAATTTATTCATATGTGAATGTTGATTTTATCTTATCCATGTACCACATTCGTCAATAGTGTAAATTTATTTCACGCTTAAAAATATAGACTCAAAGATTTTATTAGACACACAAAGAAAATTTTTATTACTGACACATTAGAGAAGATCACTAAAATCAATAAAAGTAAATCTAAAGGTCTTATCGATTTGACATGAAGTCTAAAATAAAATATTATTTTAATTCAAATTAAAAAAAATAATAAAAATAAATTTAATAGCAATAATATAATTGGAGACATGCTGTCAAGGTATCTTTAATAGGATAACAATTTTGCACAAATAATAATATCATACTTGGATTTGCAAATCTCAAGTCTAGAATATATAAATAATGAATCTTTAGAATAAAGACATATTTAGAATTTTTAAAGATGTGAATTAATTTCTTTACCTTAACTAAAGGAACAAAAAGAATTCTAGATATAGACATCAAATCAAGTTAGAAGAAGCAATAAAAGTTCACTTAACAATCAGGCCATTAGTCTTTGACTGACGATTTCTATCATTCCATTATACATATTATGGCCGGATATGATTTGCGTTCGCCTTTGAAACCGTAATGGAATTTAAACTTTGCATAATTTCTTTAAACTTTTCACGAAAGCAGAACTTTTAGCTTTTTCGACAAATGATAAACTTAGGGTGAATAGTATTATTGAAATATTTAAATTGAGAGGGGAGATATTAAAACAAACTTATCGTTTATATGTCAAATAGCCAAATGGGGTCTTTGGGATTTGGCGACTTTTCAGTGGAGCCAACTGATATAAAGTCGCCAAATGTGGTAACCCAGGTTCGTTGTACAGTTTGCAATTCACTACATTTGCATTTGTGACCTTTACTTGGCGGATTTTGGTGAAAATAATTTTTGATACAAATTCCAACGCCCCTATTCTGTGATTTCGATCATTTATTTTTACAAATCAAAGCAATGGCTACAACACAAAGCCAAGAACTACAAATAATCAATTTGTAATTCTTAAAACGATAGAACACTTTACGGTTGCCTCGCATTTCAAGTAAAGTTTATATAAGCATTTTCCTTTTTTCTTTTTCACAGTCCGCTATATAGTTCATGGAATTGTTCTGTGAATTCATGGTGGATCTAGTTTATCTTAACATTTTTCATTTTTCTCCACGTGCGGCCGGCTATATAGTTGATGATAATGCATGATGGATAAGTTTATTTGAATATTTCTCTTTTTCTTACCACGTATTCTCCGCTATAGTGAATAGCGGGCCGTGCTCCCGCTGTTCATGCGCGATTTCATGTGCGAATTCAAGGTGAATCAAGTTTATTCAAACATTTTTCAATTCTCTATATAGTTCTTCTGCGAATTCATGGTGGATCTAGTTCATTTAAACATTTCTCTTTTTCTCCATGTGCGATACGCTATATAGTTCTCGTACGAATACATGATTGATTCTTACTCCATTATACACAACTATATTACACAAATAAAATATATTGATTGTTGAACTAATAAGATTTCAACCTCTTCCTAATTGTAACTACCATTTAAAGCATTGAAAATCATACTATTATTTAGAAAGGTCAAATAAGATTGCATCAAAATTCTCAAAATGATTAAGGCACTTATAGCTTATGCATTAAAATATATATACGTACAAATTAACGTACACTCACATAAGTTTGTTCCTTTAACGTAGTTAGTTGGGCAAATTAATTTGAAAGATAAAATGGACAAATTATTCAAATCTAATATTCTTAAAGATACACGAATTACATAAGCCCAAATATATTCATTATAACTTGTATAAATTAACTAGAAATGTAAAAAAACTACATTTCTATTCAGCTATAGAAAGAGTTTACTAAGAATAATGTCAGAAACTTTCTGGCAAATATGTAGAAGTATTATTGAATTTTGATAAGTTTATAATTGCTCATTTATAGCTTAAATTCCATACTGTAGTGTGCAGGTTGGGCAACCAGATTGTAAGTGGGTGTGGGTGTGGGTGGTTGAATTTTGTGACATCGGTTGGAGAACTCACATCTTTATTCACACGCACAGATACTACAAAATACAATTTCAGATAGACAATATTAAACACATTTAAAGACGGATAAGTACAGATTTATGGAATTACCTCCCTTCTAAGCCGAAAAGCCTGATATTCAGCAGGATAGGCAGGATACGCGAAATGTACTTTCCCTCCGGGTGAGTCTGTAGGTCACTGATACTCAAGCTTTCGCTAATTTTATTCCCTCTTGTGATGAAACACTCTAAACTAAATGATTCTTAGCTGGAGCGCTGTACTTTCGGGTAAGAGTCTTGAGGACTACTAACCATTTCTTCTGAACGCCACAGGGGGCGCTCTTGCCAATGGGTAGAAAGGAGCACGGTTACAACACATATGATTTCTTTGGTCTTTTTAAGAGTATACTAATAAATTGTGCTTTACTATATAATCAATGAATGATTATAATGTCTTTCTACTCAATATTGGTATAACACTACAATATTGCCAATTTCCTGATATTTTTACAGTATTTATGAAAAAATAACAAAACGTTAGTGGAATATATTGTAGTTATATTTATTATAGTAGACATATTTATAATTTATATTACTTTCATTATAATAAATTATTTTTTCATAATATATGATATAAAATACTAAAAATAAATCTTAATTTAAAATTCACTTTTTGAAGTATTGAATTAATTCCCATACATGCAAAAATAATAAGTTTTGCATCAATTACTAGTAATACTAATTTCTGGTAAACATGTGTTTTATTTAATTAATTTATATTGAGATTTTAATTTGGCTATATAAACAATTGGACTAATAACAGCCATCAGAAACGAAAAAATCAGCATCCTTTTTTTTTTTTTTGGTTAAAAAATTTTTACAAAATTTCCTCAATTTTCGTTGCTATAGGTTTATTTTCCTTTAGTATAATGTAATACAATAAAATTTCTCAGTTTTTGGTAATTTTTTTAAATTTCAAAAATGTGTTCTGATCTTCATTTCTATTTTTCTAATTAGTTGAGAACAAATAATTAAAACATTTAATATTATTAAATATTTATTAAAAAAATGTTAGAAAAACAAGCTTTGATTTGAATATTTTACCATGCAAATCACAAATATGTTATATTTGTTGAACTTTAACATTTAAAATATATAAAAAATTATCACGAAATAAAAAATAATTATTGAATACAATAACGAGTTTTTGCTTTTAATTTTTACTTAATAAACACTACTTTATTAATGTAATGTTAGATACTTCAAATAATGTTTTTAAATCGATAAAAATTAGATAAAATTCGAATCACTATTGCCAAAAGTAGTTTTTAAAATTTATTTTTTGTGTTAAATATTTAAAAATAAAAATAAAAGTTTTAAAATACTTCAAGAATATTTTAACAGAATCATGATTGTTTCTTTTAAGCGTGCACTTTGTCAGGCAAATGTTACTGAAAGATTAAAAAAGAAAAATAACAAAAAATAATTTATAAAAATACATATTAGTACGTAAAACGATTGCTATGACAAGGTTTCGATAAAAATTTTATCATGGAGATTTATTTTAATGTTTAAATTTTATAACATGCCATTTTTAAAATCACGTATTTCGCTTTATTCTAATTATTTCAATAGCCACGTACATCAACGAAAATTTGACAGATTCTCCTTTCTTTTGTTACTTTCAAGAATTAAGAATGTTTCAGAAAAAGTTGTAAATGGTATCATAAAAAAGATGAAATTAACTCAGCGTTTTGCGTTTGACATTGTTTTGCAAAAAAGACAGACTTGAGCAAAAAGTAAACAATGTACTTAAAGTGGTTTTTTTATTTCTTTCATATTTAAAGACAACAGAAATTTTTATGCTGAGCAAAACTCATTAAAATAATGAGATACTCAGCTGATCATGAATTACAGAACTGAGCCAAAAAAAAAAAATAATAATAAATAAATAAATAAACATTAATAAATAAAAGTAATAAATAAATAATTATTTTATAAGATCTTTTTTTGGTTTTGCAGTTTGTTCAATTGAATAGAAATTAAATTTTTTCTAAACATCATTTCATTTTATAATTTAAAAAATATATCAGATTAAAAAACAATTTTCACTATTAAAAAAGTTGATTAATCGTGATATATTGATTGCTGCTTTGCTCATAAAAAAGACTAATACATTAATAATAGATTAATTTATTCAAAAAATAATAAATAAAATAATAATAATAAATTTAAATAATTCATACTTCGCCTAATAGATTTATTAAGTGAAGTATGAATTATTTAAATTTATTATTAAACAAACTATATTTAGAAATATAGGATTTTTAACCATCAATTAATCATTATTAAAAATCTTGATTAATCTCTATATATTGATTGCTTTTTTACATTGTACATTAATAAACAATTATTAATAAATTGTCTATTAATTGGGTATGAATTATTTAAAATTTCTATTAAAATAATAAATTAAATTTAGAAATATATGATTTAAACTATTAATTTATCATTATTGAAAATCTTGATTAATCGTGATATATTGATTTCTGCTTTGTATATTAATAAAAATACTAATACATTAATAATAGACTAATTATTAAAAAACAGTCTATTAAGTGAAGCATGAATTATTTAAATATATTATTAAAATAATACATTATATTTAGAAATATATGATTTTATTTATTAATTAATAATTATTAAAAATCATGATTAACTGTGAAATATTGATTGCTGCTTCCTACATTGTACATTAATAAATAAATGTTAAAAATTGTCTAATAACTGACGTATGAATTATTTTAATTTATTATTAAAATAATAAATTATATTTAAATATGATTTTAATCATTAATTAATCATTATTATTAATCTTGATTAATCGTGATTAATTGCTGCTTTCTGCATTGTATATTAATAAATAATTATTGACAAATTGTCTATTAATTGAAGTATGAATTATTTAAATTTATTATTAAAATAATAATGTTTTAGAAATATATGATTTTAATCATTAATTAAACGTGATTAAAAACCTTGATTAATCGTGATATATTGATTGCTGCTTTCTACATTGCATATTATTAAATAATTATTATATTAATAAATAATTATTAATAAATTGTCTACTGAGTAAAAGTACGAAGTATTTAAATGTATTATTTTAACAATAAATTATATTTAGAAATATATGATTTTAATCATTAATTAATCATTAAAATCTTGATTAATCGTGTTATATTGATTACTGCCTCCTACATTGTACATTAATAAATAGTTATTAACAAATTGTATATTAATTGAAGTGCGAATTATTTAAATTTAATATTAAAAATAATAAATTATGTTTAGAAAAGATATGATTATACCGTATTCAAATTAAAAGTTTCGCTTTTTTCAAAGAGATAAATATGGATTTTAAACAGAAGTGTGAAAACCTGTTGGTATTGACTAATTTGAATAGATAAAAAACTGAATAGATTCAGGCTAAAATTAAATAGTGATGGTATTAAAAACGGAAACTATTAGAATAATTAAAAATATAAAATTTTATCTGAAACTCTTCGTTTTTAATACGCTTTATTAGTTTCACCTATTTGCTTGTTTGTAACTGACTCTTTGGTCTTGATTTCGCCCCTACTTTAAGAACAGATTTAATTTAAACGTTGTAGACTTATCAAGGACCGGCGACAATAAAATATTTTGATAAGTTTATTATCTCCTCATGCTTAGGTTCACCAGGATGAGTGATTTTATTTTAACTTATGAAGAGCCATTTAACCCATGCAGAATGAAAGTACCTAAGACATTCAAACATACATGGGACAGTGGCACAACGGCTAACGCACCTGACTACGAGTCAGGAGATTCCCCCTGTTCGAATCTGGCTGGCTCGACCTATTCACATTTAGCCTTTGTTTTACTCACAATTAAATTAGTGTAAGAACTATAGTTCCAGTCCTCTGTACCGGGTATTCATTTAAATATTATAGTTTAAAAACGATAATAAACAGCTTTTTTAAGTTAATCGAACTAAAAAGTAAAAATAAATTATAGTTTAAAAACACGCTTTTAGAGTTAATCAAACTAAAAAGTAAAAAATAAATTATAGTTTAAAAAACACGCTTTTAGAGTTAATCAAACTAAAAGTAAAAAATAAATTATAGTTTAAAAACACGCTTTTAGAGTTAATCAAACTAAAAAAGTGAAAAATAAATTATAGTTTAAAAAAACTTTTTTTTTAGAGTTAATCAAACTAAAAAGTAAAAAATAAATTTTATAGTTTAAAAACACGCTTTTAGGAGTTAATCAAACTAAAAAGTAAAAAATAAATTATAGTTTAAACTTACGCTTTTAGAGTTAATAAAACTAAAAAGTAAAAAATAAATTATAGTTTAAAAACACGCTTTTAGAGTTAATCAAACTAAAAAAGTAAAAAATAAATTATAGTTTAAAAACACGCTTTTAGAGTTAATCAAAAGTAAAAAATAAATTATAGTTTAAAAAACACGCTTTTAGAGTTAATCAAAGTAAAAAAATAAATTATAGTTTAAAAACACGCTTTTAGAGTTAATCAAACTAAAAAGTAAAAAATAAATTATAGTTTAAAAACACGCTTTTAGAGTTAATCAAACTAAAAGTAAAAAATAAATTATAGTTTAAAAAACACGCTTTTAGAGTTAATCAAACTAAAAAGTAAAAAATAAATTATGAGTTTAAAAACACGCTTTTAGAGTTAATCAAAGTCAAAAAAAAAAATAAATTATAGTTTTAAACACGCTCTTAGAGTTAATCAAACTCAAAAGTAAAAAATAAATTATAGTTTAAAAAACACGCTTTTAGAGTTAATCAAACTCAAAAAGTAAAAATAAATTATAGTTTAAAAACATTTAAAAATAGAGTTAATCAAACTCAAAAGTAAAAAATAAATTATAGTTTAAAAACTAAAAGACTTTTAGAGTTAATCAAACTAAAAAGTAAAAATAAATTATAGTTTAAAAACACGCTTTTAGAGTTAATCAAACTAAAAAGTAAAAAATAAATTATAGTTTAAAAAACACGCTTTTAGAGTTAATCAAACTAAAAGTAAAAATTAAATTATAGTTTAAAAACACGCTTTTTAGAATTAATCAAAAGTAAAAAATAAATTATAGTTTAAAAACAAGCTTTTAGAGTTAATCAAACTCAAAAGTAAAAAATAAATTATAGTTTAAAAACACGCTTTTGAGTTAATCAAACTCAAAAGTAAAAATAAATTATAGTTTAAAAACACGCTTTTAGAGTTAATCAAACTAAAAGTAAAAAATAAATTATAGTTTAAAAACACTTTTTAGAGTTAATCAAACTAAAAAGTAAAAATAAATTATAGTTTAAAAACACGCTTTTAGTAAAAATAAATTATAGTTTAAAAACACGCTTTTAGAGTTAATCAAACTCAAAAGTAAAAAATAAATTATAGTTTAAAAACACGCTTTTAGATTTAATCAAACCAAAAGTAAAAATAAATTATAGTTTTTAAAAACACGCTTTTAGAGTTAATCAAACTAAAAAGTAAAAAAAAATTATAGTTTAAAAACTAAAAAAGACGCTTTTAGAGTTAATCAAACTAAAAGTAAAAATAAATTATAGTTTAAAAACACGCTTTAGAGTTAATCAAACTAAAAGTAAAAATAAATTATAGTTTAAAAACACGCTTTTTGAGTTAATCAAACTAAAAAGTAAAAATAAATTATAGTTTAAAAACACGCTTTTAGAGTTAATCAAAAAAAAAGTAAAAAATAAATTATCGTTTAAAAACACGCTTTTAGAGTTAATCAAACTAAAAGTAAAAATAAATTATAGTTTAAAAACTAAGTTAAAAAAAAAAATCTTTTAGAGTTAATCAAACTAAAAAGTAAAGCGTGGGGTACTCTGCATTTCAGAATGAAACTAGTGAAAAATTATAAAGATTGATATCGAGCACCCCACGCTTTTAGAACAGTGACATTCATTTGTACGTCAGTCATTTTATTCTTATGTTAACAATTATTTTTTACTTTTAGTTTGATTAACTCTAAAAGCGTGTTTTTTAGTTTTCTTAAACTATAATTTATTTACAGCTTTGTTTAGAATATTACAAGATATTACCGTAATTATCATAATGTAATAACATTTTAACAAGGCTTCATAAAAGAAAATTGAATACGATTAATTATGAGTTAATTGCGATTCATTATTTAATTATGAGTCTATTAATTGAAGTTAATTATATAAATGTATTTTTAAAGTAATAAATTTTATTTAGAAAGTTATGATTTTACAGTATTTAAATTAAACGTTACACTAAAAGAAAAAAAAAGAGACAAATATGGATTAGAAACAGTTAGTGTGAAATTCTTTTGAGTATTGAATAATTAAATAGATAAAATATTAATGAATTTAAAAAAAAATTAAATAATAATTTTAAGCTTTTTTTTAATTTAAGGAAATCATTTAATTTTAATTTAATTTAAGGAATTCATTTAATTTTAATTTAATTTTAGGAAATTTTTTTAACAAGATACGATTAATTATGAGTTAAAAATATATACAATTAATTATGCTTGCGATTAATTATATAATTAGGGAGTCTATTAACTGAAGTACGTATTATTTAAATTGATTGTTAAAATAATAAATTTTATTTAGAAAGTTATGATTTTACAGTATTCAAAGTAAAGATTTCACTTTTTTAAAAAAAAGAAGCAAATATGGATTAGAAACGGTAAAAGGATTTTTTTTTTTTTTTTTTTTTTTTTTTTTTTTTTTTTTTTTTGAGTATTGACTGATTAAACAATAAATAAAAAAAATATTTTAAAGTCAATTCCTACTTTTTTTCCGCTATATTGCAGAAAGTCCTTTATTAATAAGTTTCATTCATTTTTTAAGTTTATCTGGCGCCATCTATTGGTAGATATATGCAACTTAAATCTAAAAAAACTAAAATTAATTAATTAAATTTAATTACTGAAGTAATATTTGACAAAACTGTATTAACATCAAGTGTCATCCACTACAAGTTCAAAAAATTTATTTGAACTTGAGTGGACGAATAAAAAGTATTTTATTAACGATTGAAAATTTGAACAAGATATATATAGGGAGAGTGTGAGCTAATAGATGGAATTGAATGATGCACATTTTTACTAATAAGCACAAAAATGTTATAAAAATAATAATTTGAATGCAAACGCAAAAATAAGTTTTATTATATTTTATTTAATATGAAATATTAATGAAGAATATTTTCTTCATAACTACATCATCTTAAAGAAAAATAAATATGTCCAAGATATATATGGGGAGAGTGTGAGCTGTGAATTGAATAAATAATAAATTAATAGATTTACCATAAAATTAAAAAAAAATAATAATTTTATAAAATGAAAAATATTAGAATAATTCAAAATAAAGTTGCATCTGAACTCTAACTCTTTATTTTCAAACTCGTTGTTTAGAAATATGGCAAGGTATTACAGTAACTATTACAGAGGAGAAAAAAGTTTTTAACAAGACTTAATAAAATAAAATTTAAAACTTTCTAGTAAATATTTTGCACAATTTTCAGGCATCTAATTCTTTTTCCTTTCATTGGGCGATTTTATTCATTTCTAATATTTTTATTTTTCAATATTTAGAAATAATTCTTTAGATTGAAATGCAAGCCTGAATAAGAGAGCTTATTTATGCTATAAAACATTTCCCTTCCCTGGATGTTTAAAAAAATGAACATAATTTTTATACATAAATTGAACCAGTTTGAATCTTGATAAATTTTTGAATTGATATCTTTTGATTGTTGATTCAACTTTTTCAACATACAACAATTCAAAATCCATTCAATCTGTATATGATTGAATGGATTTTAAACAAGATTCAAGTTCTTCAACAAACAACAATTCAAAAATTCTTCCTTATTTTTCTTGATAATATTTTACATTTAATGATCAATTAATTGGTTTAATTTCATTGTTATTTAATGTAAAAAATATTCTGAAATGAACCAGTCTGAATCTTAATATATAAACATACATTGGATGTATTTTTAACTACATTCAATACAAATTCTACAACAAACATCATTTCAAATATCAACTTCAATTTAGTTTTTCTGATAATATTGTTACATATATTTATGACAGTTAAAATTTTATTAGTTAATGTCATTAGTATTTGCATGTAAAAAATTATAATTTGAACAGTTTCTGCTAAATAAAATTAATAAATATTGTTTAAAAATTATTATTCTCATTTTTAAATAGTTTAAAAACATGCATACATAAAAAAAAAAGCAAGTTTATTTAAATACGTGATATTTGTATGATGTTGTAGCAATTAAATGTATTATAAATAACAAATCAGGTCAAATTTTATAACTTTACCTTTTTTCACCCGCACGATAACGAATGATGAAGGCTGAAATTGCCTTCTGAGAGGACTATAGGTCACAACTTCACATTTGAGTGTTATATGGATAAAACCCAGAAATCTCTATCAAATATCCTAATTGTCGATCGGAAACATTTTATACACATTGTAATAGTCTTTATCATATCTCTCCTCCCTTTTGAAAGTAGTTACAGCAAGTTGTTCTCTTTTATTCTGTTCTTATTCTGCCGCTGTTTCTTATCTCATTCGGTCGACAGCAACATCTAGACCAAGTCCAAGAACACATGTGGTCTTGGGGAAGGAAGGGGGGAGGGCACTTTTGTTGTGATGGAGCACCCGTAGGTAGAAGTCTGACTTGGCACTTGTTCAAGAAGGAGGAGGACATTGCAATCGGGAGGATTTATTAGAGGGAACTACCTCTTCATTTGCATATCGTATGGAAGAAAAACAGGAAAACTCCTACCAGGTAATTCGAATTACGAGGCAGGATGGATGATCATCACAAACGCCTCGAAGAAACAGTCTTCCTGCTTCAAAAATTCAGTCTCCTAATTTTGAAATAGTGTCTATAATAAAGTCGCCAGCAGATGTCTACATCTCAGCCTAATACTGCTCACCAGCCGCGCACGTTGTCACTGAGCAACGAGGGGGCTACTAAAGGCTTCTAACCTTAGCTAGCTAAGGCACTATGCTATACTATATATGCTGTACTATGCTATGCTGTGCTATGAGTACTATGAGTGCTATACTATGCTATGCTATACTCTGAGTGCTATGAGTACTATTCTATACTATCCTATGCTATTCTATGTATACTCTGAATACTGTGTTAATAGGTGGGCTGAAAAGTTCGTTGGCTGGCACATAGATGGCAACTAGTATTAAATTCATATAATTTTTTAATTAGCCCCAACAATCAAAAGACACGTGTATAAATTTGACAGCTGTTGCACTATATGTGAGTTATAGCATTTTTAGTGAAGCAACTTTTGTTAGTTTGAAAAAAAGACGCTGTTACCGACGAAAACATCAAAAAGTCCACAAAATAATTTCTGATAACCGTTAAAAGTGAAGTTGATTGAGATAGCTGAGACATTATAGATATCAAAGGAACGTGTTGGACATAAGGTTCATGAATATTGGATATTCGAAAAGCTCTGTTCAAAGTGGGTGCCCCGCGAGCTCACAATCGACCAAAACAACAACGAATGGATGATTCTAAGCAGTGTTTCGAGCTGTTCAATCGTCCTGAATTTTTGCATCGATATGTGACAATGGATGAAACATGGCTCCATCATTTCACACCGGCTGGAATAGACATCAGCCGATCGACTGCACGTGGTGAACATTAAAAATGCTATAACGCACATACTAATAGTGCAACAGCTGTCAAATTTATACACGTGTCTTTTGAAGGTTAGGGGTAACTAAAAATCATATGAATTTAATACTAGTAGGCTGAACACATAGATGCGCTACTAGTAATAATGGATTTAATACTATTAGCGCCATCTATGTGTCAGCCTCCGAACCTTTCAGCCAATGTGTTTTATACCGAGTCACGGGTTGGGAAAACCTATTGTTAATAAAATAGGAAACGGAAAATAAAAATTATGGATGACGTATTACCTCAAATAAAAAGCACCACAAAGAAATAAATATTCCAAAAATCTAATATAGATGTAAATGCTATTTTTAGCTCTTGAAAACTAAAAATTCACATAAATACCTGCACTTAATTTAATTTTATATTTTGTTGCTTTTTTAATGTTACATTAGTCATTTAATTAAAATTATTAATAAAACAATCAATAATACAACTAACTAAATTTAAAAGAAAAACTTTCGATGCGTGTTAGGCCTACTATGCTTTACTTTGAAAATCCTCTTTGTTAGAGAATTTTATTAATTTAATTAAAAATTTCCCAAGATTTAAATTCCACGAAAAAGATTAGTTTTGTTTAAATCTGAAAATATTAGAAGATTTTATAAAATTCAGAAAAATTTCAAGAAGTAAAAGGTTTTTATTCTATTATATTTTCGCATTGTTCAAATTTCTAAGTAGTTAAACATTGATACTGTTATGAATAAAAAATTGTTGTACAAAAGTGATTTATGATTAAAATAAAATGTTCATTTGAATAAAAATTAGCTACTTAAATTATACACGGGAAGTTTTAATTAAGAATAAATATATGGACAACGGGACTCATAGAAGAAAAATAATGTAGCATATCTTAAGTTACAAAACATACTAATCTAAGCAAACTGTATTATTTATTCAAAGGAATATTTAATTTTATATGTATGTAAATAAAAATGGGCTACTGAGTTAATTTACTGAGTTAATTTACTGAGTTAAATTATTTAAAATATCTACTTAAAAGGATTGATTAAATAAAAATGGGGTACATTTAAATGTATAGGGAATTTTATTTACGCATAAATATATACTTAATGGGACTCAAAAAATAAATTTCTTAATGTAGCATATTTTAAGTTATAAAATATATTAACATAAGAAACTGTTACATCTACACAGGCTAATATTTAATTTTATATCCATGTGTTTATAAAAGGGTGTATGCTGGTGAATAGAATATGTTGCAGCATAGTTAAACAATATGTAATTTAGTGTCCTATTTTGTTTTCACTGAATTCACTACCGTTTTATCTGTTATAAAATTTTTTTTTTTTAAAAAAAATAAAAATATTTTTTTTTTTAGTTGAATAAAAATATTTTTTAGTAGAATAAAAATATTTTTAGTTGAATAAAAATATTTTTTTAGTTAAATAAAAAAATATCTACTAGCACCTGAGGGTAATTAGTCTATAATTTTTTTCTGTCTTATCTAGAAATGAAAATGATATTTTTAAAATTTATGTGAATGTTCTTTTAACTTAATTATTTGAATGTTTATAAATTTTTTTATTGACAAATAATTATTCAGAAAAATTATTAAACTATATTTTTGTCTAATAAAATTTAACCAAACTAAAAATCGTCTATTTTATGAAGACGAGAAAGATTAAGTCGTACCTGTTAGTAATAAATAATATAGGTGTTAAAAAAAGAAAGAATATTAATTGCTACGTTTCAATACGTCTTTCATTTTGTAACTCCTATACTCACCAAACCGTGAGTAAATAATGAAAACGTAGTAGAAATAGACATTTTCTTGCTAGATCATCAACTTTTTGTTCAATTTGTCTGAGGGTGAGATTGAGATCAGGAGCAGCAGGCAGTAATTCAATTGTCACTGACTTCCCATTTCGCAATCTTTTTTGGGCAAACATTCCCGAAGCTATGCTCATTCAATTGTGTTTGTGTGATGGTTGGACGTCTTCTGCGATTTATCTCTTTTTTGGCTGCAGATATGGCTCTAATGCAATTGCCACGTAGTTGGCCCTTTTGCCATTTTCTTCGGAATTTCTTGACGAACCAAGCGACAAGTCTAATAGTTACTTGTCTAACTGATAGTCGACACAAATCTTTTATAGATCAGTCTCTTATCTGTGCACAGAGCTTTTACGAAATGGTTTCTTTTATGTACTAGTTTAAAGTTACAGTTGGACCAAATCCAAACTCTTAATAGTCTGTGTTTTATACGGTGTATATGAATTTAATGGCGCATAAACATGAATTTTCCCCAGACTTTTGGAATAATTTAAATTAGTTCCTTGTGCTTTTTTGTGCGATTAAAGCAAAATCATTTCCCCTGTTAAATATAATGTTTAAGCATTTTTGATGGGTTATTAGTTATACCTTCATATCATGGTTTGGTTTAGTTTGTTGTTATATGGTCATTGTTTGCACATTTTAAGATAATAAAACCGAGACCTACAATTTAATGTGGATTCCGAACAACTCACAAATATCCCTGCTACCGCCAGAATTCGAACCTGAAACCTGTGTTACTGCCCCAAGGCCAGAGCACTGGCGAACTGTCCATCAGGTCGCCTTAATGTCAGAGAGAGTTAGAGATCAGAGTCACATTTTATTTCATTTTCAAATTAATTTTAATATTTTTAGAAATTTTAAAATTAATTTTGAGTATCAATTATTTATAGAAATTTTAGAAATTTTAAAATTAATTTTAAATTAAATTATCAATTATTTATAAGAATTTGCATATTCTTCATCTTCTTCAATGACTCAACAGCCGCATGGTGGTCCAAGGCCGTCTGCCTACAGGGTAGAAGATGCTTTCTTTTACTGTTTTTCTTTTCCAGAAGAAATGTTGTCAGAAATACGCCCAACAGTCATATTAGGCCTGATGCCTGTCTAGCGTTCTGGCCCTCGGTGCCGCAGGTTTCGGTTCGAGTCCCGGCGTTGCCCTGGATGTGTGTAAAGGTTTGGAATCCACTTTAAGCCGTATGTCCCGGTTTCATATGACTGTAGAGCGTCACGGAGCCCAGTCAGACTTCTCACTCACATCATTCCCAAACTGTTTAGATGCAACTCAGCTGTAGACACAGGGATATGGTGTGGTGTAGTAATAGCCATATTAGAACAGGAGTTACGGTTTGAAGTGGATTCGAACCATTACAAACACCCAGGGCACCTGCCGAAACTCGAAAACGAAACCAGTGGCACGAAGCTCCAGAGCTCTAGTCACTAGGACAATTTGAATATCACATGCGAAAATGATCAAATACTCATATTTAATTTTCATATATAAATGAATTGATTTTAAACCTGCTTTTATACAAAGCCTAAAGTTTGCATGTTCTATTCAGTTAAACTTCAGTAATCATATTTTTTATTCGTTTTCTATTTGTCGGTTTTTTTAAGAAAAGTTAGTGAACTGAGGCTATTTTATTTTGTTAAACCACTAGAAAAAAAAAAATCACTAAAATGTTTATTCATGCATTTTTTTTTTTTTTAAATTACTAGATGTCTCATTAAAAATATGTTTAATAAAAGATTTATAATCTCTATGCAACTATATACAACACTGAAATTCATCTAAACTAATACTTTGGTTCTGATTGGACTTTAAAAGTCCAAATAAAAACTGGAAAGGATATAATTATACATTACTAAAAAAAAATATAAGTAAGTCATTAAATATCCTTTCATTTTTTAACTATGTACAGCTGAATAATTATATTTTTTAAAATATATGATAAATTAAAAAGAGGTAAAAAAAAGGTGTTACAAAAGAATGAGCCAAGGGAACACTTTTCTCATACTTTTTTCTTTTCTTCAGATGCTTTACTTAAAAAAATAATAACGTTATAATTTGAAGGTAAAGTTTCTTTTATCTTATTCGGTATAGTGAAAGGCCATTTCTTTATTTTTATGAGCGTACTACTAAGAGAGTCACGTTACACTCATCAGATTCTTTTATTACAGTAGCTTTTATTTCCATTAATTTAAGAAAGATGGCATATTTAAAAATGGTCGTGCATTCACGGTACCAAATTTTTTTTCTTCTTTTAATTTCTAGCTGAAACATGAGCATTTTTAGAAATTATGTTAGTTTATAATAAAGAAAATTTCATGTGATAAAAATCATTGTTGCAATAATGAATATGGTATCAGGTATCGATAATGCATATCTTAAGCGGAAAAAAATATTGTTCTCTTGTTTTATAAGAAATATCAAAAATTTTGCATTGTGTTTCCTTATTTAAAAAAAAATTCGCCTTTTGTAATTCATTCAAATACATTTCTTTCTTCAAACTTTTAGATTTAGGAACCTTCATTTGCAATCAATAATGGGAAGACTCTTACAAATCTTACTTCACCACACTTTTAGAGTTAGCTGCCCTTCATTTGCAAATCGTTACCCGGAAAACTATTACCAATAAGACTACTTATCAGCACTTTTAGAGTTAGCTGCCTTTCATTTGCAAGTCGATACCCTGAAAACTATTACCAATCAGACTACTTATCAGAACTTTAGAGTTAGTTCACCATCATTTGCAAGTCGATACCCAAAAAACTATTGCCAATCAGACTACTTATCAGAACTTTTAGAGTTAATTCACCATCATTTGCAAGTCGATACCAGAAAACTATTACCCATCAGACACTTTTAGAGTTAGCTGCCCTTCATTTGCAAGTCGATACCGGAAAACTATTATCAATCAGACTATAGTAGAGTATGCTTATAGTATGCTTATGAGTATGCTTATATGATATGAGTATGCCACACACATTACCACATTCACCTCAAATCTCTTTTTTTCTGAAAGTAGTAAATGCAACTTGAACTTGCTTCCTTTTGCATGCGAACTAAAGATATTACCATTGGATTATAAGAAGAGGAAATATGCTTATTTGGTAAAGAAGTTTATCAGAATTATTACTCAAACAATGTTTGAAATTATCAAGATAAATATGAACTTGGAATGAGTAATCATGGCCTGATGATTACATTAGATGATGATTTTATTCAATATTTATTCTTGCTACTGCAAGTAAACTGATGATGTTTCCATTGGATTACAAGTAGAGAAAATGTCCTTATTTGATAAAGAAGTTTCTCATAATTATTTCTCGAACAACGCTTCGCAGTTGTTGGGTTTTATATGTATTTTATTTTTCTTCGTGTATACAACGGAAAAAATCCATGTCCTTCAATAATGCCATTAGAATAATATATGAACTTTTGAATATAAAAACCTATGGTCCTCATTAATATGTTTTCATGAATATAAACTCAATGAAATATTGCCCTTTACTGTTGGGAAAGTAATGAAATGAATGCTGTTTTTAAGTATCTTTTTATCCATTAGATTTAAACAATATATTGAAATAAATTTAAATACTGGTTTAATTAATACATATAAAAATCAAGTATTAATTACTGAAAATATATTGAAATAAACTCTGCAATAAAGAACACAAAAACCAAACATGAGAAGTATTTCAATCATGATATAAAAATAACTCAAGTTTCAAAGGCCAAAATCTATTTTTTACTATCTTAAAAGTCTTTGTGCTTTTCGAAAATGAACGTTTATAAATTAATAAGTATTTGTTTCTCTTGATGTAGATTTAATATTTGATTCTATTCATTGATTCTATTTTTTTAATTCTAAAAATAACCAAGCTATTGTATTATTATTTGAACAATTGTTATCAGTATTTTATTCTATGAGGGAAATGTCATGGCCATTTAAACACTTTTAAAACAAAAAAGAACGGATTTTGATTTAGATAACATTATAAATATTAGTTGATTCGTAAAACTGTACGTAGAAAGAAGCTGAAATAAGAAATGCTTAAATTATGAAAAGAAAATTTTAATTAATCAAGATATTATTACATAATGAGAAATGGCTTTTCGATTTATTTTTAGCTGTGTCTTAAAGCATGCAAGAAAATGCTTTATTAATAGAATGCTTTAATAATAATTATTTTTTTATAAATTAATTATTTTTAATTAAATTCAGATGCTTCAATCGATAAAGAAAGTGTGGGATTTACAAAAATCTGTTCTTCGTTTTTACTCAACAGTTATTAATAACTTGTCGTAGCAGTTATTTAATATAATATAATGAATTCCAGTGTGATTGCTATAATTCAGAAGTTGAAGTTAGATCACTTAGTTTGTGGAATAAAGTGTTACAGTTAAAAAAAACACTTTATAAACTTCATATTGGGAAATATGTTAGCCGGAAGCTATAACATGTAGCTTAATTTATATGCAGTATCATGAGTATTTTAGATATAAAAGGCATATTTTTTTTATTTACAATTGCAAGTGTACAGACAGCAGATATCCTAAAAAAGCAAAGAACAAGATAGAAACAAATGACATCAGTTTATCCATCCACTTACGTGTGGCACTCCAATAACGCTTCCATAAAGAAACAGGAGGAAGTGCAGAACGGGAAGCAAGGTGAGACATATCCATTTCTCCCTGGTTATCACTCAGGGGACAGAGAGGGGTGGGGGGTAGTTTCATTTCGTGAAAGTGCTAGCGGAGTCAATCGTGACCACAGAAAAGCCGTAGAAATGTCACCTTAGTTTCTATAGGCCATTCAGGGATAATATGAATAGGATCGTACCAGGGATTGTGACTGTTTCTAGCCGTAGCATCCTTAAAAAAGGAGCACCTAAGGGACAATACACCTGTATTCCACTAGCAGAACTCTAAGAAACTCACACTGAGAGCCAGACTGAAGCTCGTGACTGTAGATCATTTTGCCTTGCCAAACTTTGTCCGGAGTGCACCACGAGGAGGTAGATCTACGTTGCACTCAAGCATAAAATTACAATTACAAATACTTTCGCAGACTTACATAAAATATTTGTTGTATATGAAGGAAATTTAAATTTAAAAATCGAAAACATCTAGAATTCTGTCTGAAGAAAAAAAAGAGAAGTAAAAAAAAAATCACCCTATTAACATAAACATTGACATTTCCAAGAGAATCAATGGCATGGAAAATGATTTAATCCTTTCTAAACTTGAAGTAATTAAAGTTTATTTAAATAAAAATTTATCTTTCATATAAGAATTATTGTCTATTATTCTATATAACATCATATGAAATATTTTCAGATGGAAATTCTGTTTCGAAGTTTTTCTCATTATGTAATTTAATATTAAGTAGTGATGATGTAAACATAAACAATATTCTATTATTGCTAACAATTCACTTATTTGTATAATACATAAAAAAAATAAATATACATTTTAGTGCATTTATCATAGCAATTTTTGCGAAGTAAATAATTTAAAAATGTAGTTGTACCTTTTCCTTAAAAACCATTGCATATATATTTTAAAGTAAACAAATTCTTGTTGTATTCCAATATTTATTTTAAATTTATAAAACTAATTATATATAGTATTGTTTTTATTAATTTTTTAAAATAGAACTCAAATTATTAATTTATTTTGAATTTTACTTTAGGAATTGATGTTTATATTTTTGATTGTAAAAGCTTTTATCTTTCATTACAGAAATCAAAACAACAAGCTCTTGTAATATAAGACATTTTATAATTTATAAATATTATAATAAAACCTTCATATATTTCTTAAAATATGTACATTGTTATTCTTATATTAAAATAACTGCTTTTCTTTTTTCCGACACAAAAGAAGATCATTCTCCAATAAAATTTTATGTTAAAGTCTAATTGAATTTCTATAAAAATCAGTATATATTTACTTTGATTATTAAACTAATTTCCTCCTCTTCAATTTATTTCTTTAATAAAATAATACAAATTTAAATTTTATTTATCCAAATTTTGGAATTTACTTTTACTTGTGTAATGAAAAGAACAAAGCAAATTTTCAGATATAAAGGTGATAATAAATCTATAATCCTACTTGATTGACGGAATACTGGAATGATACAGAATCACAATTAATCTATTTATAACAGATTACAAATCTTATATTGTGAACAATGTAAATGTGCTAAAAAAAAAGCAAAAATTCATTTTTATTGTCAGTCAGCGTAATAACCCTTTTTTTTCAGGGACAAGTAGAATTGATGAGAGTTATGATAATGTTTCTTATTGTGAAAATTGAAGTTTTCTAAATTTTTTTCAATGCAACATTCAAAATCTGGATACTTATTCTAAAATACTTTTTGAAATCTCAGGCTTTTTGTTCAAGATGTTTCCCTTACCATGATAAGTACAAGAGCATTGATTTTCGAATTAATGTACAAAGATAACAAATTTAGCAGTTTCATAAATCAACTTAAAAATATTTTCTAATACATTTTTTACATTAGGAAAAAAAGTTTGTAAATCTTTTTCTTGTCACGTTTGCCAAAAATGCACTGTATGCAAGAAGTTCGTATGAAAATAACAGCTGACATTTGATATTTATTATATTTTTTGGAGTTTTCGTGAAGAATTTACGGAAACAAAAAAAAATCTCATAACGACATTCAGATTGAAGGTGGTATTTTTAAATTTTCTCTAACGCAAAAGCTAAATAATTGTTCCAAAAACTCCTTTTGAAGGTCAGGCATTTTGCTCAGGATGCCTCTGTGACCATGCTAAGTACAAAAGTATTGATCTACATATTAATGTCCTGTGAGACCACAAATTTAACAGTTTCATAAATCATCATAAAAATATTTTTAATGTATTTTCAGCATTAGAAAAAAAGTTTGTAAATCTTTTTTGCTTGGAACGTCTGCCAAAAACTGTACTACCAGCATGTTTAGTTTGGTTTGTCGCGCTACAGTCATTTTGTGCACACTTTATGCTAATTAGAACAGGACCTACAGTTTAACGTGGATTCCGAACCCCTCACTCATCCATGCCACCCCAAGGCTTCACATTTGAAGCCTGTGGTTTCAATGGCCAGATCACTAGACAATTGGCCATCAAGCTGCATACGTGCAAGAAATTCAAATGTAAAACTTCTTGATTTATGATGTATATCAATTACATTTTTGAAGAATTTATTATGAAATCTTTAAAAAAGTCTCATAATGACATTCAGATTGAAGGTAGCAGTTTTCTGATTTTTCTCCAATGCAACACGCAAAAGCTGGATATTTGTTCCTAAAATCGTTATTCATTCTTTTCGTGTGAGTGCTTTTTTTGCACTAGAAGAAAGTTTGATCTTGCTGAAAACTTTTTTTTTTTTGTTCTTTAAATTAGAATTCAGGTAATTCCTGATTTGTAATATCTATTACATTCTTTACATTCAACGGAAATAAGATGTTCACACTTCCTATTTCAAATACTTTCCGAGGTTACATCCCATGGGGAACCTTACAGCTATCGTTTTATTTATCGATACAAGAAAAAGTCGAGTTTAATCTAAAGAACCTGATTTCCTTTAAACGCTGAACGATAAAGAAATTCAATGCGAATCATTTCAAAGTCAAACAGAAAATCAGAATTCTTTCTAAAGTTTCACAGCATGGTTTCCAAGACTTACGTGTTCTGGATTTAACAAATTTATTTTTATTAAAAGTTTTCGACAGAAGACTTTTTTTGCTCATCCACCTAAGATAACGCGACTTCATTGTCCACAATACTTTCCTTTCACTATTCGTAAAAATTCGTTGGACTGCAAATAAATAAATAAATTTTGCATTTTTATGGGTTTTTTAAAGTAAAGTAGAGTCTTACTAACTTTTTAAAATTTAATATTGTTACTGTAAGAGAAACAATATTCTTTCTATTCTTGTGTTATTTATTTTTTTTTTGTTTACCAGGATTACGAAATAAATAAATTACAATAAAAATTAATCCATTAAATACAATAATAGAAATAAAAAGAATATTTATAGCAAAATCAATTTTTTTCATAAATTTAGATTTTATGTACTGATCCATTAGGCTATACTGGATTGTTTAAAAATAACATATAAAAAAACATATGGCTCTAAATTACGATTTTTCAGTTTGACAGCAAAATTTAGAGTGATAAATGATTAATGGAATCTCTATCTAAAAGCTTTAACGATATTCTCTGGATGAAACTAAAACCAATCATGCTAATATTGATAATAATGCTAATCACTTGTCGTAGCAGTTTATTTAGTTTTATAGAAGATTTCAATCTGAGTCTTTGAATATATTTAGGGTGGCAATGATCTTCCTAACATATCCGTCTCATCTTTCTAACATATATGTAATACATATTCTATGAATAAGCCACACTTACTCGTTTGTCCGGGCTTTAACCCTTCGTTACAACATAGAGAAGATGTTTGCTTGTTGTATTGGATGGCCAGGAATCTCATGTCTAGAGCCCACGTTTTATTTCTCCTTTTAGCTTTTATACTTAATTTTTAGGGTTTTACTCATATAATTTTTATATGTTTTTAATGATTTGATATTGTCAAATTTTAATTTGAATGATGATGTTTTTATGTGTTTTTAATACTTGGTAGTGTGTAATTCTGAATTAAATGTTGCATTATTCTTTGGCTAGTGGCCTGATGTAAATGGATTGAGTTCCTAATCTTGCCATATGAAACAACATATTAGTGTAGGTGCAATATGACATAATATAATTTTCTAACATAAAAATATATCATTAAATTTTCAGATTCACACCTTCTAGAAATGATTTAAATACTTTGATAATTATGTTTAAGAAAAAAAACCCGTCTAGATTTACATTTATTAATGAATGATTAAATAACAAAGACAAAGACAATTTAGAGACCCTGAGACAAAGAATAATTTATTTTAAATATTTAAACATATAAAATCTACTTAATTAATTTTTTTTTTTTGTATGAAGATTTGCCTTGAGAAATATTGTATTTCATACGCTCTAGAAGACATGCACACACAATAAAAGGATGTCCGATAAATTTATCTAAATTTTACAAAAATATGTAGATATGATCTAAATTCATGGATTAAAATTTCAGAGAGATCGCGAATACTTTATGCGGAGAAAATAACAAAAAACAGAGAATCAATTAATAAGTATCTGGCCCATATTTGATCCTTATACAAGTTTTTATCCTGTTTCACATTGATTTGTAGCGATGACAGAGAAATTCTAACAATACTCTCTCTCTCAATGTTGAATTTGATCAGTGAGATCCTGGGATAGTTAGAGGTTCCTACTTATTAGACTAAACGTGGTCTATTAGGAAGAGATCAAGCAATTTAACTGGGTAATGTTTGATAAGTAGAGATAATTGTGCAGTGCAATTAAGGATTATCTTCTTGAAATAGAAGCCCGGGGTACTGTGACAGCAATGACAACACAACGAGACATAAATATTTTCGATATATCATCATGCTGTAAGGATGCCACGGAAGGAATCAAAAAGTGTAATAATGGTATTTCAATATAATTAATATAATGGTGTTTCAATTTCAAATAGAAATGGTAGTTCAGTTCACAACGCCCTCTTGTTGAGATGTGTAGGGAGTGGCACAGAAGTTAATATCACATCGCTGTCTGAAATGTCTTAAGGCGTGATTCTCTGGTAAATGATGCTCAAATCAAAGCTAGATTCATCACTTAATTCTACTCCAATTGGTGATATTCCATCCCGAACAAGAACATTATTTATGAAATAGCAATTATACAAAAATAATGCACTGACCCATATATGAAGCAGTCAGCTGCATTGGTGTCATGTATGAATAGAATGAAACAGAAGTTAGAATTTCTTTTCCTACAGAATCTGGAACCTCAATACCTTGGAGTCTCAGCTATGTGGACAACAATTTATTTCGAATATAAATACATTTCTATCTAGAAATGTATTTATTTATTGTATGTATTTATGTCATTTCTATAAAATGTCATATTTATTAAATGTATTTATGTCATTTCCTTTTTTCTACATGATAACGCCACTGTAATAAATATAAAGTAATCTAGCAACGTATAAATAATTGATAAGAAAAATTTAGTCATGTATTTAAACAAAGTATTGCATTAGTTTTCTATAAAAACGTAATGTATAAGGAATAGATATATTCTAAAAAATTTAATTTGTATTTTTATATGTATATTTCAATTAAAATAATTTTTGTCATTCAAGTTTTAATTATATCTAAAATATAATTTTTATCTTTTCAGATAGGCGATGTTTATAATCGATGGGTTCATTGGTGTCCTCAAACAAAGACAATTTTTGTAATCCACACAAAAGATAAAACAGAATATAAAGAACATAAGGTTGTCTGAAATTAATGTATATTGTAAAATGTGTTATTCGGAGAAAAAAAAAAATTGTGAAAAGATTTCTTTTAGCATATCTGTTGTAAAAAATGCAAAACAAAATTAAGAAATTTTCTTGTCAAAAATTAAACTTCCAGATCTGATTAACAATGGATACTTCATAAGTAAATCATAATAAAACTTTTAATTCAATCACTCTTCAATATTTTTACTACCTAACAATAATATCAACAATTCAAGAGTTATTGAATATGATATGAACATGAATTCTTCTCTTTGGATTCCAAAAACAAGACTTCTTCAAGACATTTTAAACATCACTGAACCTTTACCTTTCGATCCCTTTCCAGAAGTAACGACTTTCGAATTCATTACAGAAGGTGCACTCATATCCACAATTGGTCTTCTTGGAGTCATTGCCAACTTTGTGTCCCTTATTATATTGTCTAGACCTCAGATGAGATCTTCCGTTAACTGTGGTCTACAAGGATTAGCAGTATTCGATACCATCGTCTTAATATGCGCAGTTCTCATGATTGGACTGAACAAACTTGGAAGCAGGATTACTTTTTTTTGAAGTCATATACTCTTGATGTGTCCCCTTTAATCATACCTATTCCTTATCCAGTAGGGCTTATTGCCCAAACTGGTTCAGTCTGGACAACAGTAGCAGTTACAGTAGAGAGGTACATTGCAGTATGTCACCCTCTGAAGGCCAAGTCTCTGTGCACATACAGAAGAGCGAGATCTTTCAACCTGTTCATTACCCTGATGGCCATCTTCTTTAATATACCAAGATTTTGGGAAGTCGAACACTCAGAGTACTTTGCACCAGACATGAATCGGACTGTATACAAGGTAGTTGCTTCACAGTTGAGAGTCAATAAGCTCTACTATGAGGTGTACCACATCTGGCTATATCTTCTTGTGATGTACTTCATTCCATTCCTTGTACTGATGATCTTCAACATCTTGATATGGAAGACAGTTCGTCGAGCCAATAAGGAGAGGCAAACGCTTAGTCGCAAGCAGCAAGAGGAATTCAGTCTGGCAATGATGCTTCTTTGTGTGGTGGTTGTCTTCTTGATTTGCAACATCCTCGCTCTAGTCATCAATATAATTGAATATTTCGATATATTCTTGCTTCCCCTGGTGCGTGTGTCCAACCTTCTGGTAACAGTCAACTCATCGGTTAATTTTGTCATCTACTGTATCTTCGGAAGGAAGTTCAAACGAACATTTCTAGTCCTGTTCTGCAAGTATCCAATCCAAAGAGCCAGCATCAATGACAGCTTCCAATTGATTCAGTTTGATGGTCCTGATACGATTCAGGACCATCAAATCGTCTACTGGATCGTTGAATCATTCCATAACCGGAAATGGACATTGCCACATATAGTGACTTTCAGAAGACTACTTTTTCGCTTTGTGAATATATCTGTATTTATGAATTATATTGATGTATAAAACTTGTAATTGTTATGATACTAAAATTTCACAAATTTTCAGAACTCAATTTTAACAATTTTTTTGTAAAACTAAATTGAAATTTTACTGTGAATATATTGCAACTGAGAAAATTGATTTAATACGTTGCAATCTAAAATAATTTTGTTGCCATAAATTTCAAGGTCTAGCATCAAAATGTACAATAAGTTAAAATCGTTTTTAACCACATTCAGCTTCTAGAAAATTTAACTTTTCAAGTTTTGTTCTCTAATTTTTCAAACTATATATATTCTATGAATTTGAAATACGTTCTCAATTGCATATATGTAATCTGATACAACATTTAATGTTGATGGTAAGTAAATAATTTTATTGTATTATTTTTCAATAGTATCTTGAATTAATACTTCAGGAACTTGTAAAAAATACTCAGCAAGAATTCTGTTGGCACAAAAGAAAACATTACTTTTTCTACATAACGACTATCTATCTTTGTTGAAAAGATACATAATAAATGTAATTGTAACATGTAAAATCTTGTATTTCAAAATGTATACCGAAAGTTAATTGTGGAATTCTGAAAATAAAATGCTCACCACGTTATTCTCAATTACTATAAGTTTAAGGCTTTATAGTTAAATGATTTTACACTTCGTTAAAATGAAGTATCTTACAGAATAAGGAGTTTTGAGAAAATTGACATTTTTTTGTAGATAATGCATATTAATAGCTTATGGCAACATTAATATAATTTTAAATAATTTTTCTAGAAAAATTGAAGAGTTTGAATATTTGAGACTATTATGACGTTTACAACTATTAGTATTTTTTTCCACAGACGTTGGTTTTTTAAAGGCTGATAAATGAGTGCAAAAGGAATTCATAATTGAAACAAAGTGCAAATTGCATGTGAGAAATTATTAATTCTTCATTGCAATCGTTTATAGTAGATCATAAAAAGATAAATTTATAAATGCATTAGAAATTATCTCTAAAGCCAGTTTCATAGAAAAGTACTTACTTGTAATTGTTCATCGGTGTTCATTCTGTCTTGATAATTTAATTTTTCTCATTTATAGAAATGGAAAACATATCTTCTTTTTTTGTTATCTTACTAAGTTTTCATGTACATTGGTAAAGGATTTTTAAATTGAATGAATACGCATATGCAGTTTTGCTTTTAAGGGTTTCAAAGATCTAGATTTAATTACATAAAGAAAGAAGACATAAAAAAAAAAATTTCACTACTTAAAATCTGTGATTCTTATTAATATCCAAACATAATTTTTTAAATATTTAATTTTGATCATTGTTTAACAATCTGCATCTGTTACGCACATTCAATTTAAATCTTTTGCAGACATCTGCAATCACATCTATTACACACATCTGCAATCTACATTTGTGATCTACGTCATGTGCATATACTTGAATCTGTGACACAACTAAACATTTCTTACTTTACAGGAGAGTGAAAATTTGTCTTTGTTTTTATGCGGACAAGTTTTTTTTATGTTCTTTTAAACCAATCCCAACAAATCTGAATGTTATTACTCCGTAAAATTGTTTTATAATCTTTTTAAATCGATTATATGAAGTCATATACTAATTTTCATATTCCTTTCTTGTAAATGTATTTGGGAAAAATATTTATAAATTAAAACTTTTGGAATGTTTAAAAAAGGAAGAAAAAGTG
Source organism: Caerostris extrusa (assembly GCA_021605095.1). NCBI lineage: Eukaryota > Metazoa > Arthropoda > Arachnida > Araneae > Araneidae > Caerostris > Caerostris extrusa. The sequence goes on from BPLR01006596.1 coordinate 52,647, forward strand.
TATAAAAAAACAAAAATGCCCCGTCACATTACTCAAATTAATAGTTAAATGCTAGAATTATTATAATAATTATATTAAACATGTTAATTAATTTTTATTAAACCAGCACAAAATCTTTCATAAATTGTGCTCACAAGTGTTTAAGATGGGTCATGTTTTACAAAAAATGAGCAATTTCTCCTTGAATTTTAAGAATTCTTTTTTTTAATGGATCTGCTTTATCAAGACAAATTTCTTATTTTATCTATAAAGATGCATAGAGGGGAATAAATTACTCGTCTCATAATTATTCTTTCATTATAAGTATCATCATGGCAAATGCAATTTGATAAATAATAGGGCTGATTCAATTGTAGGAAGATTTGAAGGCTAATTTCTAGCTTTGAGAATCAGAAATTTCTTAAGATTCTCACAAGAATGATAAAAATTAAGTTTATTTTGACTGCATGCAGTGGATAATTAAGTTTTGATTAGAAGCTGTAGAAGTAGTAGTTAATTTTGACTTTCAGTGTCAATAGAACTCATTTAGCACAGTGCTTGATTTAGACATTTGTTACATTGTGATACATTCCTTTATTAGTACTTGGACTGAAATTAAAACATAATTGAATAAAGCTTTGTACTTTATTTTAAGTTAAAACAGTTTATAAATAAATGTTTAAAGTTATTTAGGTAACAAGTTATTTATTCCTTAAAGAAAAGTCTAATTATTTAATTTGCCATTTCTAATTTCGTAATGTTTTGATGTTTAAATCTTGAATTGCAATTATTGCTTATATTTTCAGCATGAATAGAATATGAGATGTTGTTTTTAATTTTTTTGTTAATAAATATATAAATTTTGTTAAGTGTTTAGATATTGGATGGAAATTATTGCTTAAATTTTCAGTATAAACAGAAAGGAGATCATGTTTTAAATTTTGTTTGTTTGTTTCACAATCTACTGAAATAATTAAAAACAAAAAGTTTTCTAAACAGCTAAAATGTCAATATGATTCCTAGAAATAAATTAGAATTCAGAATTTTTTATGAAAAAAAGAGAAATAAATATTTAATTAATGCAAATATTATTTTATTTAATTTGGTATTATTGCTGTCCTGTATTATTTCAGTGGAACGTTTATAAAAATAAAACCGAAAATAAAAACCGGAAAAATAAATAAAAAAAAAAAAAAAAACCAGAGAAATAAATAATTTTCATCGTTTATAAAAATTACACTAGGAAAAAAAAAAGTAAGACGTTATAGTGGGAACAATATTCTAATGCTGTTGTGGTATTTTTGTAAATATTAATAATCGTTATTTGTAAATTTTTAGATCAGTGTGCTTTTGCAATGTAAATAGTTCCATGTAAATATGAAATGTTAAAGTTTTTAACCCATTTTCACTAAAATTCAATATTGCCTGTAAATATCAGTGTAATTTTCCATTTCATATTTTGGAATGAACTATTTTAAAGCCATGATAACTGTTCTTGTAAATAATATAAAGTTTCGTGAAAATTTCTCTCAAATTTAAAGCTAAACAAACATAATGCATTAAAATTTCTATGTTTTTTTAAAAATAGAGTAGATGTATTCATATTTGATTTTGTGATTCATTGTGGAACATATTTTTCTTTAATTGTACTAAATGTTTTGCACATAGATAGACATAAATATCTAGTGTAAATCATTGTTAATACTGTAAATAGCTTTCGATGGTGAAAAGTTATGGTTTGTAAAAAAATTGTTATTCGTTTAGCATTAAGAAACAATAAGAATAAAAACAAAAAATATGTAAATAAAATTGGTGTAATAATTTAAAAGATGCAATGGAAAATGTTGTTTAAAATAAGAATTGCATCCTTTCTTATGAAATTAGTATATTGACTGTAAATGTAAATTTTGTGAAACATGATTTGTGCATAAAAACATTATTGTGCTGTGATGTCAAAAAAATATGCATTACCTTTTATTGATATATTTTTTGATGTGATATTAAAACTGTACATAATCTTTGATTATTGTAAATGGGTTCATAAATTATGGCATGACAAGTGTGATAGAAATTATCGCGTTACTTTATCCTACCTATTTTATAAGTTCATAGCAATTTGATGTCAAACATGCACATAATTCTCTGTTAATATAAAGTTTGGTTAATATTTCCAAATTATCATGTGATGTCAGATATGCAAGCCATTGTCATGTTTATTGTATCATTTAAATTATGCTTTCATTATCATGTGTTGTTGAATGTGCATACAGCTGTGGTGTTTTATCCTTTCATATGTGTAAGCAAATGTATTCCATGTAGCTTTTAAAATTAAATATGTGTTAGATGTTGAATGTGTTTCAATTATTTCAGGTCCAATTTATTTATTTGTCCAATTTATATTATTTTAAATAATTCTTGCATTCATCAGAGTTTCCCATTATAGCATAAGTTTTTAATATATTTTTGTTCAATTTTATGTATATGGTAGCAAGTATAAAAATTTGGCCTGTTAATAATAATTTTTTTTTAAATAGCTCTTAAGAAAAGTATTTGAAATGGAAGTACTTCTAATATAATTTTTCATCTAATTAAGTATAAAAAATACTATAGGATATAACTTAAATATAAACCATTTAATTTTGAAATAACTAGATAAACTTTGCCAATTTTTAAATACATTTCAGAAGAAAATCCTTAAGTTTGATATATTTTAGTTTAGAATTACCAGGAATCGTAATTTTTAAGCATTACAAGAAAAAATCCTTAAAAGTTTAAATATACTTTAAAATATATTTTATAGTTTATTTGTACAAAAAATATTAGAAAGAAAAAAGAACAACTGAAGGGTTAGTTATTCAGATAATTGGGGCAGAAAGGTGCATTTTATTCTTTTCATATTGATGCATAATATAAAAGAAATAGAAAGAAAGCATTTTATTCTTTTTTTTTAATTTTGAAATAAAGATAATTTTTCAATTTTAACAAAAAATACAATAAGATAGATTAATGCATTTCACCAGAAAAAATATATTTTATAGTTGAAATATTTCAGAACTGGTCAAATTTTAAGACAATCTATCTAGAAAATGGAATTCTAAAAGTTGGAAAAAATATTTTTATAAAAGAGAACAACTGAAGGGTTAGACACTTCGTAAAGAAAAAGAAAGAAAGCATTTTATTCTTTTACGTGAAAACTCCCAGTTGCATCCAGACATCAGGCATTTCCTCTTTTTCCTTCCAAATAAGTAAATACATCAAACTGGTCAAATGTTTTTGCAAGTTCTTAAAGCAGTGCATAATAATGCAAACTTACGTTTTAGTTAAATATGATATTTTATTTGTGTGAAATTAAATTATTTTTAATTTAATCCTAATTGATTACTGTATGATATCAAAATATATATGGTAAAATCTGTTATAATTATTAATAATACATTTGTTTATCTGTAATTGTTATGTAACAACTACATTATTCATTTTAATTATATTTTTACTAAATTATTATACAAAAGAATTATTTTTAATTTAACAACGAATGATAAAAATTAGAAGAAATATATCATCAAAATACATGTGATTCATCGAATATAAATTTCAGAATATATATATATGGAATCCGACATCAGAATATATATGGAATCAGATATATGAATATATGTGGAATCAGACATCAAAATATATATGGTTAAATTTGTTATTACTATTATCATGATTTGTTATTAAACAGAGAAAAGTTATATGATTTATCTAGATTAGTTTTTATTATAATTTGTGTAAAATAAATTTTTTTACGTTAACCTTTAACGACATTTGCTGTGAGATATAAGATAAGATATATATTTTTTAAAATAAATTAATATAAAATATTAATCTAAGGTATTATTTTTTATTAGATTATTATTAATATTATCTGTTTTTAATAATTATTTTTAACTAAATATTCTAAAACTTTTATAAAATACTTAAATAAAAAAAAATTAGACGAAGATTTAATCTATTCTCAAATTCCTTTCAATTACATACATAATAATATAGATTTAATTAATTTAAATTAATAGTTATGATCTAATTAATGTATTTTTTAAAATAAATATTATAATTAAATTTTTTATTGAATTACCACTTTTTATTGTATATATTTATTTATTATATTTACTATAATCTTTATTTCTTTATATACTTACTATAATACTTTACTCTTATTTAGTAGAGGGAGATAAAAATATATGTGTCAAAAAGTTTGAATGTTTCTGTTACCTAAGCAACAATTCTTACTTGAATTATTAAATTTTTATTATGCATTTTATTTCTTTTGATTTATTATAAAAAATATTATTACAGCATTATTTAACTTTAGAAAAAAAACATTTAGAATAACGATTATGCAAAATCTCACCAACCAGCAAAACAAAAGAAGCCACATAAGAAGCAATCAAGAAAAGAAAGATTCCAAATACATCTTCTAGAGCCAATGACTTTTCTTCCGAACCTTCAACTTCTGATGAACGCATTTGGACCCTCGTCTCAAATAGCTTGTCGTTGACCAACTTCTGGAACAATCCTCCACTCACCATTCGCATAATAACGCCATCCAATTTCTTTCTGCAACAAAAGTTCTTCTTCAGAGCAATGGCCGTGCTCATCTCAACGATGGAATCATCAGAGATGAATTTTCTTGTAAAGGGTGGCACCCATACCGGCACTGTAGTATTAATCTAGGAGCAATTAAAGCCAAATTACGACCAATGGCTTCAGAGGTATTTAATTCCCTGCTCCGGTATGACCAATCATTTTCTGCGATGAGTTTTCCAAGTTTCTTCAAATATAAAGCATTGCTGCCCCTCAGTATTGGACGTCTACACTTCCTTTGGGCGCTAGGCACTTCATTTTGCCCTTTTGCACTGCAGAAGACAGTTCTTGAAAGTTAGTGATACCTGGTGCGTGTAGAGGCACTAATATGAAAGACAAAAGAACAGAACTGTATATAAAAGTGATGAAGGTAATTGAAATAAGTCTTGTATAGCGAACGATTGTTTTCTGAAAAGATTCGTTTCTTCTGCTAATTGAGAAATTCTTCTACTACATCAGGTAAGCGAAATGGAACAGGTCTTTTGCAGATATCCATTTTTGAAGAATATATGGAGAAATTACTAGAAAAATGAAAAATAATATCCAAACATCCAAACTAAAAGGATACAGGAATACTGCATATTTAGGTGAAATGCCAGGCTTGTCCGTAACAAAAGTTCTTCCGAAGGAATAATAAGGAGTACTGAAATCCACGAATTTGCTCCGATCTTCCATGATAGCTAGATATGTGAGGCCCATATCCGCTTCACCTCTGGCAACCATGCCAATTATTCCTGACCAGGTGCCATTTTCCATTAAGGAACCCCATTTGCCATCTTCTGGACTGATGATTTCGTATTGAAAATTCAACTTGCTTGCTAATATTTCCAAAAATTTGCCTTCAATTCCCCAAACTGAAGTGCCGGAAAGTGTTTTATTAAAGACAAAAATCGGCTCTCCAGACAAGGCAGATACTTTTATAATCCTCGGAAAACCCATGATAAAAACTGCAACTTGAAATAAAAACGACATGCAAGTCTTTCTAAAAGCATTAATGTACTGAGGTTTTATATGGAGCTTAGGTATTGGAATTGCAGGAACGATTGCACATGGACATTTAACAAGAAACATTTCAAAGTATTTGCAAATAAAAGAATGATTTTATTTTATGGACACAGAGATACTTAAAACATTAGAAGCAAACAATAAAGTTGTACTGTTCGAAAACGTATGAGACAAAATTCAAGTTAAAAGCTGTTTCTAACAACACGAGATAAATTATTTTCACCAACAATTACATTGATATATTCGAATTCTGACATTATATTTAAACTCATGAGAAGCATTTGACCGCTGTTTAAATATTTATGATAAACAAAATGTGAAATTGTTATTTTCCAATAATTTATTCTTTTTCCATTTTGTAAATTATGCTAGGTCTTCGGCATCATAATGTTTAACTATTTGTGATTTCGAAAAAAAAAATACTATAGATAAAAATAAAAAATAAAACTTGATAAACTTTCTGAATTGATGCACTTTCATGTAAATTTAATTTGCTAATGTGCTGGGTTTGACAATAAAACTATGAAAATAGATAAAATTAAAAAGAATAAACATAACAGGAATAAAAAAAAAGAAAAGAATAACTTATAAATAAGTGAAAAAGGAATTATTGCTCCAAATTCGTTGTACCATAATCTTGAATTGTAAATATTAATGAAATAGTGTTGTAATATGGAATCAATAAATAGAAGTTATTATGGAAGGAAAACTCGTATTTTTAACTTTTTTTAAATACGAAAAAAGTTAAAAATACGAATATTAAATTTCGAAAGATATTCTTCAATTCTCACACATTAATGGATTAATTACTTTTATTGTACACTCATCAAACATAAAAGTAGTTCTAATACGCCTTCCCATCCATCCATCCACTTTTTATGTTAAATACAATTCATATTTTGTAAACTAAATGCATGACAGCTTCCATCAATAATAATTAAGTAGATTACTCCACAAAATTGCCACACAACAAATTGTTCCTGAGAAATTATTTATTTAAGTTTTAATGTTTTTTATCAGATATGTAATAAGTTTAAGGCCAATTCAGTCAATTAATAATTTATTAATAATTCAGTAGACTAAGATGAATTTGAAGAATATTTTCTAAAGAATACATGAAATTGTAACGAACTATATTTTGATGTGCCCAATTTCTTTTCAAAAATTTGGATAAATTAATACCTACCTCTTTTTCAATAGTAAAATATCATGAATCTAATAACTTAAAAGCATTGCGTTTTTCACAAAGAAATCATTAGTATGTTTTTGAAATGAAAAAAAAAAAGTTTTTCGATATATATACAATAAAATTACTCATATTATTCATTTGCCATGAAATTTGCATGTAATGACATGAATGTATCTCACGCAATCTTAATTGACAAACATCAGTTAGATTACATGCCAAACAAAGCAACATTTGTCTTATTTTACAATAATCAACATGGTAGTTATGTTGTTGCTTTGTAACCACAATTTGCATGCCAGTATTCATTCATTACATGCTAATTTGCCATTAAAATATATGGAATATTTTACAAAATGGTCAATAAATCAGTATGAGAAGTGAAAGTTTACGAATTAACAAAAGTAGTTGACAATAAAATGGTATTTTCTGCAATGACATAGCTTTACAATGATTGATATGACTCGCAAATACGATTGAAAAATTAGTTAATGGAATATTTTGTGAACAAAAGAGCACGAGTATTTACCCTCATATTATTTTAACGTTTAACTTGTTGGAGAAGTAAATTAAGTAAATGTCAAAGCAATAAATAAGTTTTACCAATTATATCACGTAAGTTTTATAATTTAAAAGTCTGCACTTTGTTGATCACTTGCAAATTTTGGAACTGATCATTAAGAAATGAAAAATGGTACCTTATAAGATAATGAAGAATAAAAATACTGATCTATTGATTAACTGAACCATAATTGCTTACCTGACTTTTACTTTTGCCTTGACCAATTGCTAACGATTTTCGTTTAAAAATAATATAATGTGTATCATTATATGAAATCTTTTTTTTCAGTATTTTAGCGCACCATGAAATGTATCTATAATAACTCTTTATTCATTTTACTATTAACTATAATTTAAAGTATTGAAAATGATATTGACACAACGAAATTTAAGCATAAAAAGAAAATCAAATTTTGCCAAAGTCTGAAGGTTTCGTAAGTTTCAGTCATTACTTACAGAAGTGAATTGTTAAGATATGAAATATGTTCGATTTAAGTAAAAGCGATTCCTATTTTTCTTTACTGATTCTTATTTAGACTACCTTACACAACACTGCCTTATTTTACTGATGGCTAATGACAATAAATAGTTTTCCAATATCTAGAGTTTCTTGAACTCAAATCACCTGCCAGTTGTGGTAATTACATCTAATTAGCCTAAACTGCTAAGGGATCCCTATATTACATCCATATTTTACCACTACAATGTGAATCCTAAGTTTCCGAGGTGTTATTTGAGGGTTCAAACTATCGCATAAAAGAAAGGATTTTCCGGGTAAAGATTTAATCGTGTCTACCCTCTGCATACATAAAGAAGCTTTCATTTAGGTAAGTTTCAAATCATGTTTCCTCAGTACATATGCACAAATGCATCATCCATTGGGCTCTAATTCTTTTGTTAAATATTGGTGAGTTTTATGTTTCACTTTTGTGTGGATGTATACAAACCAATCATAAGCGGGAGAACAAAGCCTTTGGGAGGAATTTTAGGGGACACCTTCAGTGCATTTTCTTGTCTTATAAAAAAAAAAAAATCTAGAACTTTCTCACCAGGCAGTTTGACCATCGAGGCTTTACTCATTATCACAATTATTATTCATTTCTGAAAATTGAGTTCAGCCATGATTCAACCTCAAACCTCATGCATGTTAGCCGGGCACTATTGCACTTTTGTTTTTTCATGCATTTTTTAATACGCTTTTATTAGTTTCACCTGTATGTTTGTTTGTTTGTAACTGACTCTTTGGGTTCGATTTTGCCCTACTTTAAGCTATCCGATTTAATTTAAACGTTGTAGACTTATCAAGGACCGACGACACTAAAAATATTTTGATAAGTTTAATATCACACCATGATTAGGATCGCCAGGATGAGTGATTTTATTTTAACTTATGAAGATCAATTTTAACCCACGTAGAATGAAAGTACCTAAGACATTCAAACCTACGTGGGACAGTGGCACTACGGATAACGCGCCTGACGACGGATCAGGAGATTCCCTGTTCGAATCCTGGCTGGCTCGACATACTCGCATTTAACCTTGTTTTACTCTAGGATTAAATTATTGTAAGAACAGTAGTTTCAGTATCCCGTACAGGGACCTCATTTAAATATTATAGTTTAAAAACACGCTTTTAGAGTAAAGTAAAAAATAAATTATAGTTTAAAAAAATAAAAAAACACGCTTTTAGAGTTCACAAAAAGTAAAAAATAATTGTTAACATAAGAATAAAATGACTGACGAGAAAAGGAATGTCACTGTTCTAAAAAGCGTGGGGTCTCGATATCAATCGTTATAATTTTTCACTAGTTTCATTTCGAAATGCAGAGTTAGTTTAAAAATGCCATACAGAGCACCCAACGCTTTTAGACAGTGACATTCATTTTCTCGTCAGTCATTTTATTCTTATGTTAACAATTATTTTTTACTTTTTAGTTTGATTAACCCTAAAAGCCTGTTTTTAGTTTTTTTTAAACTATAATTTTTTCTTTTTAAGATGTTGCTTATGTTTGATAGTTTATGAGGGTTGATAGCTTAGGAGTTATTGACTGACACATAAAGAATTAGCCATACCTGCCTGTATTGAGGATCAATTTTAGAGGCCATTTTACTGAGGCACTGCATCATAGGTTTCGTCAATTTGCTTCTTTTTAACTCTCAATCGCGACTTTCCATCTTTTCAAGTAATGATTTTTTGATGACTCAAAAAAGACATTAATAACCAATTTTTATGTGACTTCATATCAATCTTTGGCCTATTGATATTAAATTTTGTAACGATTTTGAATCAATTTATGGTATATTTATATTATATTTTTAATCAATTTTGAATCAATCTATGGGTCCTCCGAAGTTTTAAAAAAAATATTGGACTGACCAATTAAAATTTCATAAACTTCTTTTAAGACATGGCTTTGGTTAAAATCAGTCACAACAATTACTTGCTAATATATTTTTGGATGGAGCAGATTATTGATTGCTGGTCATGTTTTTTATAGTAAGAATTATTGGAATGTTGAGATTTGGATGATCACATAAGTGTCTTGAGCTTTGAATTTTAAAGTATGTATCAAAAGTTTAAAAATACTGGAACAGTTAATTAACGAGCAACGTCATGTCGGTCCTAAATAACAACCGCTCAGATTACTGCATAATTTATTCCTACAAATAACCGCTACAGAAGTGAGAATTACGAGAAAATTGTTTACTGGATGCTCTGAGTGTACCGTAAGATTCCTTTGATTCTGATGCAATCGAAGTAAATAGAGAGTTTTTAGCGATAAAGACGAACGTGTCTGCATTCGTCTCTATGCCAAATGACAAGTAGTTCCTAAGATGTGTGCATAAATTGTACAGCGGAACAACAGCAATAGAATATGAGGCAGTGGGGTGATACCATGTTCAATGATAAGTGTAGATGTAGTATGCAAACAGTTTTTCGTCATATAGAGTTTGGGCAGAAAATGGAATTTCTAGTTTTTATTCGGGAAAACCACAGAAAGACAATGGTGTTTTTTTTGAGGAAGTCAAGGTATGAAAGGATGTTAGAAGATCATAGATAGCATCATGTTAGCCTACATCTTTTAGAAATGCCTTTCAGAGATATTCTCTTTCCATTCAGCCTTGCTATATCCACATATAAGAATAGGAATTAATAAATTGACGAATCTCATTCTAGTAGGACCTTTGCGACGATAGTTGAACGAATCTCTGCGAGAATAGCTGAGAAATTTTCCGATAGAAAGAATCTCACCTGACAGTTTAAGGAATATAAATTGGTAACGAGATTCTTATACAGGGTGTCCCTAAATCCATAGACTAAACATTAGGGGAAGGTATATCGCACATTTAAATGAACAGCCAAATTTGAGATTTCCCATAAATAATTTTCATACAGCAAATTTTGAAACAAAAAATTCCACATTATTCTGATGTACTTAAAATTATTTAACATTTTAAGAATATAGAAGAGATTTTGACCAGTCTATTTCTTTTCTGTTGTTGAAAATTTTCAAAATTTGTAAATTGCACTTTATGCACTTTACTGAATGATTCAGTAAAAAAAAAATAGTAAATTGATTTTCCGTTTTGAGAATTAAATTAAAATATTCACCCATCTTCAACTATACCTTTTGACTTATAAAACATTAAAATTAACGAAACACTAACATGAATAAATAATAATTAAAGTTTGAACCAATTACAGTTTCATGTGAGACGATAATTGCTAAATATATATTAGCCAAACCTGATCTTAATTTTAAAAGAGTTCGAAATTCAAATTTATTTTTAATATAGCATCGTTAACTTATATTTTATAAAGTAGCAATTTGTTCAATTATATATCTTGCCTTTGAGAACATCTTTTCAATAAGTAAAGAGTTCAAAAGTCAGGGTTTAGTAGAAAACTGCGAGTGTGTTAGAGATAAAAAAAAAAAAAGGTACATTATGCTGGACTGTAAAATATTAAAAAAATTAGATGTTATTTTCAATTGGTTACAAATTCAAAATATCGTAAAGCAGTTCACTAGATCACGTGAACAAGATCCGTAAGAATCCAATTAAAACTCCTATGAATTTCTTGGCAGGAAATGCTCTTTAACTCATCCTTTTCCATTATGATAAGAGATGAGAAAGAAAATATTGACTGCTGTTACCATCGGGAATGTAATGCCGTTTAATGGAACAACTATCACAAACTAAGTACACCCAAGCAGTAGGGAATTCAGTTACAAAGAGGAACATAAAACTCTTGGGGAATCGATTGATGCAATAGCTCGCCTTTAATAATTTACAAGCATTTCAGGAGAAGAATAAAGAATGGCATATTAAACATCGCATGCGATGTAGTATAAAGTAACTGTGCTTAAATGTGTCTTTAATTTGTTTCCTCAAACTTGTTTTTGCGTGGATAATTAGGTAGCATAGGTTAGATTAATTGCGTAGATAGTAGGTACTTAATACGGCTAGAATTGTTGATTTTTGATTCAATGTAGCACATAATTACACATAAACTTTTGTATTGTTTTTGCTTATCGAGTTTCACATTGAGCTCTATCAATTGAAAAATCTAAATTGCTGCCCACCAGGTAACTCATTCTCTGATAATTAAAAAAATCTATGTAAATAATCAACAGCAGTAAATTTTTCCATTAGTATAATCTATAATCAGAAATGCCTGAACATTTGGTTCGACAAGGGTGAGAAGATATTGCAAATCCACAGATTTCATCCTAAAAGTTTTTATTCCATATTGTGGTAGCAAAAATGGGTGTTCGTCTGTACCTTTTGGCTAACGCTGAATCTGCTATACAGCTTCTATTTTGGTGGCAAATTCAGTCACCAAAAGTTCAATTCTTTACAGTTAAGTCTCTAATTTACAGTAAGTTTTTACATTGTCGCTAATTAATGGAAAAAAAAATCACGTTTAACAGGTTTCATAAAAAAAAACTTCAATGGGGATGTAGGACATTAGTGGGATATTTTTGTTCATAAGTTTAAGTCAATCTTCTTAAGCAAACATTGTAAAATGACAGTAATTTAATTTCTTGTGTTCGTAAAAGAGAAAATTTTCATTGAAATTTTTTTTTCTGTTATAAAACAATTAAAAGGTTTCAGGAGTTGTACGTTAATTATAGGTTTAATATTAGATATCGCTGCTGTAAACACGCAGAAAAAAATATCACTGATACAATAGTCAATTTCTTCTTAATAATTTGCACAAAACATTATGTGTCCTATCTTCTGGAGTGTAAGGGTTGATGATCTGCTAATGAAAATTTGCAACTATTAGAAACAATTGCTTTTGCGGACGATTGACTTTTAACACGGCAAATCTGCTTTTCAAAGCAGATTACATTCCTGATCTTCTTACTAAAGCTCAAGAAACTCTTAATTTTGCTTTAGAAGAGTCAAAAAGTAAACTAAATCTAAAAACCAACTATAAACTAATACTAAATTCTAACAACTTGACATAAAGTGTATGCTTCTTAAAAAAGAGAAATTTTACTTTCTTCGAATATTCAGTTATTTCTCAAAGGATTTCCTGTTTTCTTTTATAAGTGAATTGATGTATCTATATCTCCTACAAGATAACAAATTTGCTGGAAAATCCCTATTTCATATATTTTTAAATAATTGTGATAAATTACAGTTTAGATAAAACTGAATGGCTCTCAACCTTTCTTTGGCACTAAATTGAATGCTACTTTCGTCATTTATAAGCAAGCTATTCATCCTTTCATTTCTTATGCTTCCATTGTGGTTCTGCACTACACAAAAGATCGCTAGTGCAGTGAGATTAATTTAAATTATCCTATATATCGTACAATTTTTCGATAATCATTGCCGATTTTCCATACATAGACATCAGTATTTTGAGTACGAGTAACTAAAAATCTCACTCTATCATCTGTAAAATGAAAGTGTACTTACTTTTACATACTTTTCATTGTCAGTTTCAGCTCTAACGTCAAAAACTTCAATCAAAAATTATAACTTAAAAACAGTTTAATATAAGACATTCTAGTAATTTGTTATATTGATGGCTGTAAAATAAATAACACAGTTAGACTAGCCTGTGATGGTTACAAAAATGGTCAAGAATTAGAATACCAACAATTCAGAATTCGTAGCGAATGTACCGTGTTTATTACCAAACTGTTACGCATTCAACTTCTATTATGCTGGATAAATTTTTTTTTCGAAGCATAATCACTTGCCATTTTTTTATTTTCTGTTCTTTTTCTCTTTGTAGACTGAAAAGGTAATTTTGTTCTAATAACTTACTTTCATTTCAGATAAAAGTTTTATCATATTTTTTTACTTTTATGTGTTTCGGACCTCCTTTTGTGTTAACGCTTAATGCATTATTGTAGTGTCGATTTGTAGAACAATATAAATTTTTATATTTAATAGGCAAAAATCTTTCATATTGGCTGCTTTATAAATAAAAAATTTCCCTATATAAAAGCATTCAAAAACTAGTTACGCTTAACTAGTTAGTTTCTAGTTAAGTTTTCTTAAACTATTTTTTTCCATCGGTAAATTGACAGAGGCTATAAATTCAGAATAAATGATATCCAGTACTAAACATGTGGCCAGAAATTGCTTTTGCCTGAAAGAATGAAAGCAGGAAAGTTTTCTTTTGTGAATAAATGATTAATTAATGTCATCCCGGTTGGGGACAGTTTGTTGTATTCACAGTTGATGATCAAGAATTTATTTAATGGTGGAGTGCAGTATAACGTCCTGCCTTTACTAGACGTATAACTACTTCAAGAAGAAGACCATTTCTAGGTTCATGGGAACACTTTTAACTTTTTATATATATAAACAGACTTCTATACGAACTCTATTTAGAAAAAAAGAAAATTAAGGATAGTAGTAGAGCCTGAGGACCGGAATGGCAAGCGCTCTGGCTTTCTCGGTACCACAGGTATCGGGTCTCAAATCCCGGCTTGCCGTGTAGTGGTCTGGAACTATCTTTTTAAACCGTAGGTCCCGGTCCTAATAGGGACCGGGACCTACGGTCCCGAGTCCTGCGGGGGCATTGTTACGTCCGTGGCTTACGTTAAGTTACAGAGCCCCCCAGTAAAGTGAGTAACATCGGTGCAGCCCCATTTGGCGAAGATCAAGGTCTATTTGCCAGCTGCATTAGGAAGAAGAAAAAAAAGGGATAGTAATTAGATTACGACGATTCTGAATACCTGGTCAGAACCAGACCTTAACTATGACATGGTGTGGCTTATTCAGTCATTTTCAGAAAAAAGGAAAAAAGCAACAGTCAAATCCTCGCAGAACTTATTCTTCACCAAAATCTCTTTAAGACACCCGTCAAGAAGGGGAGGTTTTCTGCCTCACTGCTCTTTTGATTAGACATTTCTCAGCTACTGATCTATCACTATTATAAAGATGGAACAACACAGTATATCATATTCACCCTAGTTGCTTGACCCAGAAGGTCAACAGACATTCGCTAATTTCTTTGAGTCTCGTTATACATTATACCGGATATATTCTATCAGATTTGTGTGACAGGTTGTTTTCATTAATTTAAAAACAATAATTGCATGTAACTATCCAATAATATTGCTTGTATGTGTCAAATTTGACAGATGGGATTGATTATGCACTTGCCAAATAGCTTTCCTCCTGGGAATGAAATGCCAAAATACGTGTGAGAAAAAAATCTGAGAGTATCATGCAACCAAAAACCCGTTTTATCCATTATTAAACGGGTCAAAACCAGATGCATATTAGCAAAGGAAGTGATCTAAAATATTCACAACATGAAAAATAACTTCTGCAAAACTTCAATGTTAGTTAATTATACTGCTTTTGCATGTCATGTAGCACCCTAGGGAAACTACAGACAGAATATCCAGACTGGTAATGCGAAGCTGCCTCCTGTTATGTCCTAATGTTGTTTTTAACAATTTTGATTTACAAATGATGGCATGATAACATATGATACCATTTTTATACCCTTAATGCAATGAAGGACAAAATTTTTAATTTTCAAAAGAAAAATATAATAAAAAGTAAGAAATCCAAAACTTCAAAAATATTTTTTATTATTTTCATTAATGATGGCGTATCATAATCATTGTAGTCAAATGGCACTTGAAACCAAGTGGAGATGATACATTTAATTAAGGGAGATGCCTTTGTTGCATAATATTAACTGTAGATTTACAAAGGTAGGTAACAGAATCCTTAATATATATATATATATATATATATATATATATATATATATGCCTTTGTTGCATCAAATTATGGAAAAAATTCAGCATACTATATATGAATATTGTGTTGAAATTATACTTTTAAAGCAACATTGTATATGGAGTGCACATGTATTGATTATATATTATACACTATTCCAAAATATAAAAATTTTCTCAAAATAAACGCGAATTTCCCTTCACCTTATTGAATATAGTGAAAAGGTTCGAATGCTCCTGTCAATATTGTGTGACAGGTCAAAACCTGAACAAAAAAATCTGATTATCTGTAAAATCTTGTATCACAGAGATATGCTATTGGTCAAAAGATTCTTTTGAAAGCATGCATTGTAATAAAATCAAAATTTCTATTATAGGATATAAATTATCTCTATGTCGTTTAATGTATAATATTTTCGTGTTTAAATGTGAGATATAGTTGGGCTGTCCATGTCTATCGTTTAAATAGGAAAATAATATTGTTTTCAGATTTTTTATTTAGTTATCCATTGCAGATTTTTTTGTCATAAATCTATTTTTATAACTTAACATCATTGTTATATTTACTATTTTGAATAATTGAGGGTAAATCGGGTGGCTATGGCGCTAAAACGACAAGTTTTCTCAGCCCGGCGGTGCCTATATTTAGTGGTTCGGAATTATTTAAATTCCCCTTACGTTATTGTTATAGCTTTATCATTAGTTGGATAACGGGTGGGTAAATGTGTGAAAATTGAAACCAAGCTGTTGCTTATTTGCCAGCTGGATTAACAAAAAAATCATAATTAAAATGGATTAAATTTATATAAAAATATATAAACATAATTTACTAAAAATATAGACGCAAAGTTTTTATTGCAGAGAAGAAAACATATGTTTTTTTACTATGAAGACTTTTGTTTCGTATAAATTGTTTTATGTGTAGCTTAAGACCGCAACAACAAAACCCTTTTTTACATTGTGTAAATTATTTTGCTGCCAGTTTTTCACGAAATTAACAAAGAAAATATTTCTTTTACCTTTGATTAATCGCAAGAGAGTTGTTGAGATAACTGTATTACAATAATAACCACTTGTCAAAATCTCTGAAATCAAATTTGTACCAAATTATTGAGATTATTGCTAAAATTGCCAAGTGTAGTTATGTGATGAGTTTTTCCTTATGCATAATTATAAAATAAATACAATCATTAAAAAAATTAATTATTTTTAATATTTATTAAATGAAATCATTTTTTTACATAAATATTGCTAATGAATATATACATGTTATATACTTATTTACAGCAATAATATAAATAAATTTAGCCTCCAAATCAGCCATTCTCACTGAATGGCAAATATGTGTTATATTAATACATCTGGAAGATTTCAGAAGGACAACGACACGAAAGATATTTAAAGAAACATGTATGATACATAATTTTCCGGATACAAACCATAGCATATATGGCACATAATATGGCATATATATGATACATAACATGGAAAACCCTGTAAGTTTTGACAGCCAATGGGTGGCTTCGAAGAGGGTTGAAGAAGAAATGTTTATTTCCAGGAATCAAAAAATATAAATAAAAATGAAGAGTTTCATGGTGGGAAAATAAAAAAAACATTTCAGCAGACGCGAGAAAGATTTATCAGACGTGTTGAAGGTAAGATTGCAACTGTCTGAGAGCCAATGTCAGTTGGTGATGAGGTCAAGCTAAGAGAAGAAGCTTTTGAGAGATTTCAGGAGAAAGAATCCGGTTCAGCTAGTGTAGTAGAAGAAATTACATGAATATCAATTGGAACTGAGGTCTGTTGCATTTTTCATTTTAGAGAACTCTAGACACCAATTATAACAATAATTTGTGTCTAGAGTAATGGATTGCTAAATTAAATATTATAAAGAACGATCAATTTGATCGCAACTAATTCGATTGTATATACGTATAAAGAAAAAGCAAAGCAAATTCTACAAAAGCCTGGAGGTGATTATTTGTGAACCAGTGCAGACCAGCATCCCAACATCTTTATAGTGGCATTTAATATTATACAAATGTGCGTAAATAGTGAACATAAGATAAGAGACCAACAAAGCTGAAATAAATACTTAGTTTTCTAAAAGTATGAAGCGTGTAAAGGTACATAAAAATGAAAAAAATAAAATTATATCTTGATTGCTAAATTAAATATTCTGAGGGACGACAACTTGATTCTAATTAATCCTATATATAAGCAAATAACGAAAGCGTACACATCCTGCAGAAAACCTGGTGGTGATTGTTTATGAACCCAGACTAACATCCTAGCTTTACAGAGACTTTTTAAGGTGTAAATAGTGAACATATGACAAGGACCTACCAAAGTGGACATGTATATTTAGTTTTCTAAAAGTATGAAGCTAAAGGTAAAAAATAAGAAATGACATTTTCTTTGTTTATTCTATCCCTCTTTTCTTAAACATGATTGAATCAAATATAGATCTCCTTTAGTTTAAATGGCTAGTTTATCAGCCTTCCACAATAGTCATTATTATAAATAAATGCTATTTTCAGTATTTATTTATAATAATGACTTTTATAGATGTAGTATTAAACCTTAATGATTATTCCGTTAGAAGAACATTTAAAAAATCATTGATTTTTCTTATAAGTATAAATATTTTTCTCAGAAATTTTTTTTAAAATTTATTGTATTAGTATCACATTTGTATTCCAACAAAAAATTCCTTTAAATCAATCGTTAACTGATCTTTAAAAATTGTATTTTTTGAATAGTTTGAGGAGGATATCGATTCTCAATCAATTCTATCAGTTTTCTTTCAAAAAAATATGAACAAGGTAAATATTTTTTTAATTTGTTTTTGATGATATGCAATATAGATAAGTATTATTGTAACGTAAATTAACCATTGCAAGTGTAAAGTATTACGAAACACACGTAATTAATCATATTTTATATTCGTTTATTTATAAAAAAAATGTTAAAAATAAGCTTTTCTTTTCCTATTGAAAAGAAATGAATGTACACTTTAATGAAAAATCTTTCCCTTTTTCATTTTTGAACTGTTTTTTCATTATAATTTATTTCGATACCTTTTGTTATCTACAAAAACTTTCAAAGAAATTTACAATAAACATAATTAAATTTTTTTTATTCAACACCAAAGTTTGCTACAAAATAATGAATCTTCCACTGCTTGTTATTAAAACTACAATCTGTCTTATATTTATGGATATTCTTCCAAAATATACTTTTATTTATTTATTTATGAAAAATCTAACAGATAAAATTTATTGACTAAGATTTACATATTCTGAAAAATATATTATGTATATATTATTATAATATATTATAAATATAGAGAGAGATATTTATGAATATTATAATATAAGAATAACAGTATTTTAACAGCTACTACTCTCACAAGATTAAGGATGAAGCACCACAAAAAATATCAAAAATTTCTGCTGATGGCGTTAAAAAATACCAAATATGTGGCAAACTGCCCTGCCGTGCCGAACTTAATCCTCATCATGCATTTGATTGTCCAACTGTTGCAGCCACCATGGATTGTCTGGACCTCGGAAAAGTTTTTATATTCCGGCTGGCAATCAGCATAACCAATATTATTCGAGAGCACCACAATATTTGGTTTTCTTTGTACTTTTTCAGGAGCTGTGACAACAACAACATAACAGGACATATTCATAAGTACATTACTATGAATGATATTAGTTGCTCTGATATTTTTAGTAGTTAAGATTTCTAGAGATTAATATATTCTTATATTAAAGGAAGTGCTTTCTGATGAGAATTTATAAATATATTATGAAAAAATATATTACCTATCACTGAATAACTCTGAAATACATAGTAGTATGTGATCTCAAACTGGTTTTCGCAGATTCTGAAAAATCCACAGATTATCCATAGTAAGTTGAGATAGGACTTTATATATTTCTTTGGGATAAATAACATAACATAAATAACAGCGTGCTGTCTAAAATTGAATTTTCTATAAAATATAATTTCACCAACGAAGCATATTGCAGAAATTAAGTAACCAGCAATCAAAAGAATGAACACCCCATACATATCTTCCAAATTCCGAATGAGTTTTTTTCAGAGTTGATACATTCACATAAGTGCCCAGACCGATCTAAATATTTCATCGCTTATAATTTTCTCGTACATTCCAGCGCTTATCAAGCTCAATATAATTATTCAACTGGTCTTCGCAGCAAAAACTTCTTGCTTAAGATAAATCCAACGTTCCACACACCAAAAGAATCTTCAGGAAACACGTTTGTTTTACATAGATGGATCCTGTAAATCTCATTTTTGGGTCCTATCAGGGCAGTCCTTTGAGCCGAAGTAGTTCGTTATTTTCCTCTGGTATCATAGAACCAGTTGTTTTCCTTGATACTTCACCCAGCTCAGTAAATGGACGTGTTCTCACTCTCTATCAAAACTGCAAAAAAAAGAGAAGATCCTTTGGGCATCAGTGCCTTGTAAGATCCTATCCACAGCTTGGCACAGTTCCATCACAGTCTGAACGCCCTTTTCTCTCAATGGAACAGTTAAGAAGGACAAAAAACAGCACTGCAACTCAAATGTCATTAGGGGGTCACAAACAGCCACCAAAAGCTGTACAGGATTCTTAAACTTACTGTGGAGATGGTCACATTCACAGGTTGCTTAAACAGATTGCCAACAGTCGTTAAAAATGGTTGCAAATGATCGTTGTTTTTCTCATCTAAATAATAAATGACAGTGGAAAGTGTGGGTACGAGAACTAGAAATCCAATCCATATACTCATATCAAAAGGATACATGAAAACAGTGGTTCGGAACCCAGAGGTGGCATCTCTGTTACGAAAGTTTGAACTTGACTCTCAGAGTAAGTGGTGCTGAAATCTGTGGTACCATTCATGCGCACCTTTCATAGTTCATAGACAAACAAGAGTACCATGTCAGCTTATCTCTTTGAAGTAGTCCTACAACCCTGGGTCCAATTGCCATCTTCCAAACGATTTCCAAACAATCCATCTTCTGGAACCATGAGTTCGTAAAGGAACCCATGGATTTGGATACCAAATCTAAGAATTTGATTCTATGACAGGTATACTTGCAATACCCTTTTTACAGAATCATTAGTAACGTAAATATTTTTTCCGGGTGGCAAAACGGCTCTCACATTTTTTAGATTATGAAATTCCTTCATCTTTACTGTTGTTAAATTCTATCTTTCTTCTGACAGAATAAAGAGATATGCAATAAAATAAAAATTTTCTGATTAATAGTATATCTGGTTTTCGTGAAAATATTAATATATCCTTTATAGTAACTAGCATTGTTTTTTGTGCATAATAAGGGCACTAATTTTTATGTTATTAGTACAAGATAGCACTTGTATTATGAAACTTTTTGGGAAACAAATAATTTTTTTATGTGGTAAATGAAGAAAAATTTAAGAATATTTATTGGAAAACCGCTTATCTTTAGTGATATATTTCTATAAAAAACTAAATGTTAAAATTTTTTTTACCATTGTGATAATTATTGACATCATAAAGTAGAAATTAGACGTTTCTTGAAGCAAAATTTTATTTTTCCGTGAAAATGAAATTTTTTTTAATGTCATTTATATTTTCAAACGAAAAAATATTCATAAAAAAGCCAGATTTTTTGGGACTATTGGAATTAATTGCCTTTTTTTCTTTTGTGCAAATATTAAATAATACATGCATTTAACACAATTAAATGCTTATACACAATACAAAAAAGAATATAGAAGTCTTCTAAGTAATAAAAATCAGATAGTTCTCATGCCTTATTAAATCGTTTCGTTTCAGCAATGCTAATATTGCATATTTTTTAGAAGAAAATATTTTACAAGAAAGGTGCAAGAAACTATTTACGAATGAAAAAATCTGTTTAAGACATTTCATATGGCAAAGTGGCTCCCATTTTACTTCACACATATGCATTCATTTTATCTCTGAAAATATTTTACTTTTGTAATATAAGTTATTTTTGCAGCAACAAAGTGAAAGTAAAAGTATTTTTAGTTTTCTTCTGAAAATTTTGATTTCTTCAGTATATGTAAAGTATTCAATATTCAGTATTGCCCCTCACCTTCTGTATGACATGCATCCATCATTTTAATTAGCAGTTAATTTTCCTTTCATTTCAGATGATCACATAGCTGACAGGTGATGACAGTAATTCCACAGGCAACATGTGATGGCAGGTGATCACACAGGTGACAGATGTTGACAGGAGATCACACAGTATGAGCATCAAAACAGAGCGGAAGTTTTTCAATTATTGAAACTATTCAATTATTGGCACTATCCTATTTTCAATTATTGAAAACTATCTTATTATACTATATTATTGAAATTATTCAGCCATTGAAGCTATCCAAGCTTCATCGAAAGAAAAATCAGGCTTGTGCAGTTTAGAAACCTTTCTTAGTCCTCAAAGATCCAAATAGTTTTCATTTTTCATTTTAATATGGCTAAACACTTCAGA
>BPLR01006597.1:0-10336 GCA_021605095.1 Caerostris extrusa
TTTAATATCAAATTCCTGTTGGGTTTTTGTAATAATATTTTTGATATAAAATGTTTCTTTTTTCAGCTCAACCAGTTTTGTTGAA
The DNA here is from genome assembly GCA_021605095.1 of Caerostris extrusa. Taxonomy (NCBI): domain Eukaryota; kingdom Metazoa; phylum Arthropoda; class Arachnida; order Araneae; family Araneidae; genus Caerostris; species Caerostris extrusa. Next base: position 86 of record BPLR01006597.1, read on the forward strand.
GGATTTGTGTCATAGAACGATATGTGCAACGCTTGGCCAATCTAGGTTGAAGTATCTACGTAATTTTAACAAACCTGCATGCTTTCAGATGTATTTAATGCATAGATGTTAAAGTTCTGTCAGTGTTTGTTGCAAATATTAAAGTTTATAACTTATCTATGACTGGTTTTGGTTGAAATTTATTCTATATATTTGCGTCAAATGTATATTAGGATGTTAGTTGGACAAAGTAGAAGGACCCAATTGTTATCGATAATCTTGAGTTAAAAATAACTGAGTTGACCAGCAGTTTCATGGCTTATATACAATGCCTCAAAAATTATAATGATAATTTTCATTTATATCCATACTTTTCTTCTTTCAGTTTGATGCTATCAAAAGTTATTGTTCCTTAATTTTCTTTTCTTGTTCAATATTTATGCTCTACATGAATAGAAAAATTAATTGGGAATAGGTATGGTATATTCTATCTGAACAGGAAATTGAATTGGAATTCTGTTTGATATAATTTACATATGAGGATTTGTAAATTGACAGACAGATTAAGAAGACGATAAAAAAAAAAAGAATGTAAAGAACACGAATGAAAAAAATTGACGAGTCAAAATTTGCAGTGAAGAATGAACATACATCATGAATTTGAACTAACAAATCTATAATCAAAAAAAATATATAATTAATCTTAATTTTTAATAGTTATGAATCTGGCTCCTGTTATACTTTTTCTGTTTTAATACTTCTTAATGTGATAGAAAATATTATTACCATACTACACAGTGAGCAGTGTTCATTTCAAACAGACATATTTAAGATAACAGGAATTTTCGTTTTTCTGGAATCTGAAAATTAAATTTCGTGTATTCGATAATGGCTGCACTTGTCACACATTTGTCAAAAAATGCATACATTTAGAAAGAAATTAAGATTAAATTAAAATAAAATAAAATGGGATAAAGTGTCAGCTTGTAATGTGAACCACTATGATATGAAATCTTTTTATCAGCGAAAAATTAAAGGAAGGTGGATCTTATTACTTTGGTTAGTTTACCATTCTAATCATGGCTTACATGATATAATTTTCAGATAAATTTGTAAGGGACATTTCATAATTTTTAAAAAATAAGTAATTGTGCAAAATAATTGATTAACATAATGTATGAATTGCTAGCTCGAAAATTTTCAGTACCGAATCATTTTTAATGCTATCAATTTGATATGAACAAATAAGTCTGGACAACTTTTTATGTACATTTCATAAAGAGCTTAAGATAAAAAAAAAAAAAAGGTTAAAAGTTGACTTTTCAAAGTTGAATGAAAATTGAATATAATGAACCAGATTATGCATTGTGATTTTTTTCGCAATACAAAAAAAAAAAAAAAAAAAAAAAAAAAAGCTTAATTTTGATATTTTGTTATAAAAAAGGTTTAATTATAGTGTTGAAATTGTTTCATGATTGGTCGTAAGCCATTGCTACCTACAGAAGAAAGGCTAACAGATGAACGATAAAATGCGAGCTAGGTTATCGTTACCCGAAAGAAATTTCTAGATAAAAAAAATGATATACTGTTTTGTTCTTTATGCTTGAGGAATTTTTTTCCTTCCTAATTTGATATTTAATAAGACAAATTTCTGAACTGATAAATAGAAAATGAACCATATACTAAGAACATGAATTGAATTACCTGAATACTGTTATTGGTTAGAAAAAGTAAAAATGGTAAATTTTCTGCAATGTGTATTTATTGCAAAATTGTGTTCTCTTTAAGAATCAAAAATCAATTTTTAAGTCTCGTGAGCAAAATACTATATTGAATAATAGTCCATCTACTTCAAAAGATAAAGTTAAACATTACAGAAATTTTCAAATACTGAAAAGGTCACTGAGGCAGAAATTGCACTGTGTAACAGAATATACATAATTTAGATGGGACAGTAATAGTAAATAATAATGTTGTTTATTTCGTATATTTTTTTTTTTTTTTGTTATTTCATTTTTTTGTATTTCTTATATAGTTTATTAAAATTCAAAACGTGTTAAATTATACTGTTTGATCAACTCTTCACCCAAAAAGAATATCACTATTACCACTTACTATCACCTAAAAAATGTCTTTCTTTCTATTCTGCATTAGAATTATAAATCTTACAGAAATGTGCTTTTTAATTTTTTTTTTTTAACAAAATACTCATTTTTAGTTAGGTAAGCTTAAATTGTAAAATAAGATGAATTCGCCATGTAAAAAAACAAATATTAGTCAATTCACATTAGAGATAATCTCTTTTAAAATGAGAAATATGTACATTCAACATATTATAGAGGATTAAATTTATCTTTGATTTATTAAATTATTGATATACTGTATGGATTTAAATAATTCGTGTGTGAAAATTTTTTTCAAGTGAATAAATCGCTTGTTTAAAAAATTATTGATTTTTCTTATCAATTATTATACAAAATTCTGTTAATTTTGCATGATTCATTTTTATTTCAACAAATAAAATTTAAATACAAACGAATTTTTCAATTTACTACGAATTCAGAGATTGCTTTGTTATATGTAAATATGATAAAACCTAAAAAAAAATATATGTATGTTTTACAGATTTCAGGAAAGCCTGAAAATGAAAGAATCGAGGGATTACTGCTTTGAACATTTTTAGAAACTCGGAATTCTCCCACAAAAACATTGAGAATAGACGGACTATGCTTTCTTCAGTGACTCAAAGTCTAACTTACAGGCTTTTAATAATGGTTTCTCAAGTATGATCTTGAACATTATATCTCTTTTAGAACAAATTCACTGCCTGCACAGAATGTGTATCCTATAATGGATCCCTGCTGATTTGGAATTGAATGAAATCACAGATTCTTTGGCGAAGAATGCTTAAGTCTGTATCAGATTGCCATTCAACTCTCCTTGCAGATGTAATTGCCTTGGCAATATCTAAACTTATGATTCTTTCTAAAATCAAAACTAAATACCAAATTGCAAAACTAAATGTCGACAGAAATCAGCCACTACTCTCATAAGATTAAGGATGAATTTCATTATTAATTGTAAATTGGCGCCACTTAAAAACCGCCAAATCTGTAGCTGCGGTGGCATTAATATGTAAGTACCAAATTAAACATTAATATACAATTATTTGAGGAAATTTTCTACCTTTATAATAAGAACTTCAGGCTTAACGAATTTTTTTTTTTTTCAAGCGAAACAAAGCCTGTTAATTAAAAAAAAAAGGGATTAATTATTATATTGAAAAGTATACAACAATTAAACTACTAAAATAAAATAGCAAAATATTTAAAAATAGTCTAGAATCAGCCTTCAAAACAATAATTAAATACGTAAAACCAAAAAAATCACTAAAATGCTAATTAAATAATAAACTAAAGTAAATTATACCACATAAATAATATAAATTAAGAAATTATTTTAAAAAACTGCAGCACAATAAAGCTATCGAGAAAATAGCCACACAATTTGGAGCTTGGCGACCGACCTCCAACATGGAATTATCCCCAAAATAATTATTCACTAAAACGCTAATTAACTAATAAATTATAATAAAATAAAGTAAATGATATAAAATAAATAATATCAACTCATATATTATTTAAAAACTGCAGCACAATAAAGGTTCTGAGTAAATGTCGAAACACAGCACGCTACAGTAATTAAAAAAAGTGACGGCATGCAGTGGACAATCTGAAGTTGAAGGGAAAATTCCCTTTCCCTAAGAACCGATAGCGCCGCCTGGTGGTTTCACCGCCACAATTCCTTTCCCCAGGAGCGTCGGATATTAAACATCTGATGAAACTCGCAGGAAGCGGTTTGATATGTTTGATTAGCTTGATAGTAAAATACGATACAAACACTGGTAAATTTTTGGAACCTGCTCTTATTACCAGATGAACAAACATTTTATTCATCTTTATCATAATATAATTACAGTCCATTCGAATCTGTTAGCTATGAGTTTCAAACAACTTTATATACTCAAATAAGTTTAAAAAAAAAGTGATACGAAAGGTTTAGTCCGAAATTGGTTTTATGAACTGTAAAAGTAATAGAACAAGAAAATATGCAAAACTTATTTAGATTTCATTTCGTTCATAATCCTAAATATTAAGAAAAATATATTAACAGTTTTTTTTTTTTTGCTTGTTTTATGACCAACATTCGTTTTTGGTGAAACAAATAATCATATATGATTATATTAAATTAGTTCCCTCAACTCTACTGCATTTGTTGAATTTTATAAGCATCATTTTTGAATAGTTTATTTAAAACAGTGTAGCGGAATGACAGCAGCATTTATGATAGTGTCGAACATTTTATATTTTTAATCATAAAACTATTTCTGTTTGCCAGTATAACTTATTACAATTTTTAGCACATACATGCATGAATATTATATTTCCAGATATTATAGTTGACATTTGATTGATATATTTAAAATTACTGAAATAGAAAATAAATGGCTTTTAAAAATCTTAACGAGCTTTTCTTCGTTTTTCAAGTCTTGAAATTACCGAACCTGATAAATTTAATAAAAATCTATCTCTGGACAAAAACCAAATTATGAATAATAATCAATTTAATGTTTCGTTTAATCTACCAAGTACATCTCAGTTACTAAAAAGGATTAAATTCAAAAGTAAAATAAAATAGTTTCGTTGTGTCAAATTTCTTCATAATATATAATATAGCTTGTCAACATATCAACCGACATGCTTGCGTTTCCCACTCAAAAAATGGTTGTAAATATCTATAACCTTACTGTTATCTCAGATTCATATATGTAAATGGCTCGTAAGCCTCAATTGTAGGACAAACAGATTTCATAGTTTACATTCTAGGTATGCATGACACCTGTCTTTATGCATGACACCTGTCCTCAAACATTTTAAGTAAAATTTATTCTTTTTTATTAGCTTCCTTCAATATCATAAACAGCAGATATTTATAAAAAGTTCTTATGATAAAATAATATTTGTCACGTCAGCTTTACCTAATTTTAAACTGCTTATTGCCTATTAAAGTTCACATGTGCTTATTACGCCATCCAATGAACACTAGCGCCACCATTGTTTTGAAAGTTTGGTAAAAGATAAAGCACAAAAATTCAGATATTCTTTCGGTTTCAGATGTGAGTTGCTGATTTTTCAGTCCTATCGAAATTCATGTGCTGAATTAGTTTATGTAATTAACTGCTTATATACATAAAATGTAGTCTATAGGGAAGGTACATATAGTTGTTTCTGTCCAGTATCCGTCACACCCGTATTTACTGAAAAATTGTCATGCCTATATTTACCAAAATACTAAGACCACAAGCGTTTGGTAATGATTAAAAATGTAGTTTTTACTTAAAATAGAAAATTGTCTAATTTAATTTCTCTCTATAAATGGAATTTAAAAAAAAATTTTACTCCAAATAATGATGTTCTGAAATCAGGAAATCAAGATTGAATATAATCTTTGTTATTTTTGCATTGCAAAAGACAAATAGTTTAGGGAATCGTTTTGAATTACTTATATATTTAAGCATATTACATGTATATATATATATATATATATTTATAAATGTATATAATCGTGTGAGTGAGAGAGAAAGAAAGACACATTGAGAAAAAAATAATCCTTTAATTAATGAATAAACTTAGATAATTAACATTAATAACAATTAAAATGAACTGGTTTTATGGATGTGCAATTTCCAAAGGGGCACTATTCAAGCCTGCTGACTTCACAGAAGTCCTCACTTCACAGCAAGAATATTGCCGGAATTTCACTTGGTTTTGTTTAGTTATATTTTGTTCATCGTAGCATGGAAAAAATTTGTATGGATTAGTAGATATAGACTAATTTATATCATCAAAGTTTCTTATTAAGCAACATTACAATTCAAGAGCAAACGAAAGTACATTTGCTCTTTTAGCTACATAAATTTAAGCAAATCGACTCTAATCTAATCAATCGAATGAATACATTCCCATCGCAAATCTTTAAAGTTTCAAATTTTACCTCTGCGGAAATTTATTATTAGTTAATATTAATTTATTATTTCATTACTCAAATTTAGAAAATAATTTTTTTCGTCTGCTATGGACAGAAATTTCAATTCATCAATAAGAAACATTATTGTTTGTTGATTCCTTATTTGCATTTTTCTCGTTGTGTATTACTCGTATTTCTTTCTTAAAAAACGAATTTTTTTAGGTTAATTTTTAGCTATCTCAAGAGCTTAGATAATCTAACCTGAAGATGAAACGATCGTTTAAAGACATAAAACGGCGCACTCCATCAGCGATAACTACTACTAGTTTTTAAAACAATATTTCTACTTGCATATATATTCAATTGCAAATGTTTTCTGCATTAAAATATTTCTACTTGCATGTAAAACTTATTACTCTTTTTAACATACATGTGTATCAATGTTATAATTTCAGGATTTAGATTAATCTTGCTTTAAAAAATCTTACTGAATTTGTTCCCCTATTTCTGTTTTGACGTCTATATCCTGCGCTCAGCCGACAGTTCCTGCTCCAAAGTGGAGTCCTTCCACTAATCTCTAATTGTTTTACAGTTACTTTAAATACTGTGTCTAATTGTATGCATGTGGTGAGTGTGCGTGTAAATAAAAGAGTTAGTTCAGAAAACTATGCTTCAAGTATCTCTATCCAACAACAGCCATAACAACTTTTGATTAAAACAACCTTTCAAATCTAAAATATAGTGTATAGGAATTCGAAATATTAGTAGGTTATTTTGATAAGCAAATAAACAAAATAAACAGAAGTTAATATTATTCTATCATACTAGTCCCTCTATGTCGTTGTCGTATCCCCTGAAGAATACATGTTCATCGTGTACTCCCAAATAATATCGGCTATGTTAATTGCCAGATTGAGTATAAATCCTCTTCCGAGGGTTGGACCAGACAATGCAGGTCGGCTGACCAATCAATGACATGATGAGGAGTAATCTCGACATAAGGGCAATTGCTGCGATTTTTATATTTTTTAACGCCCTCAGCAGAAATTTCCATGTTTTGTGGTGATTCATCCTTAATCTTATGACAGTAGTAGCTGCTTTTCTGTCGACATTTAGTTTTGCAATTTGGTATTTAGTTTTGATCTTAGAAAGAATCATAAGTTTAGAAATTGCCAAGGCAATTACATCTGCAAGGAGAGTTGGAATGGCAATCTGATCCAGACTTAAGCATTCTTCGCCAAAGAATCTGCAATTTCATTCAATTCCAAAACAGCAGGGATCCATTATAGGATACACATTCTGTGCAGGCAGTGGATTTGTTCTAAAAGAGATATAATGTTCAAGATCATACTTGAGAAACCATTATTAAAAGCCTGTAAGTTAGACTTTGAGTCACTGAAGAAAGCATAGTCCGTCTATTCTCAATGTTTTTGTGGGAGAATTCAGAGTTTCTAAAAATGTTCAAAGCAGTAATCCCTCGATTCTTTCATTTTCAGGCTTTCCTGAAATCTGTAAAACATATATTTTTTTTTTAAAAGGTTTTATCATATTTACATATAACAAAGCAATCTCTGAATTCGTAGTAAATTGAAAAATTCGTTTATATTTAAATTTTATTTGTTGAAATGAAAATGAATCCTGCAAAATTAACAGAATTTTGTATAATAATTGATAAGAAAAATCAATAATTTTTATAACAAGCGATTTATTCACTTGAAAAAAAAAATTTTCACACACGAATTATTTAAATCCATACAGTATATCAATAATTTAATAAATCAAAGATAAATTTAATCGTCTATAATATGTTGAATGTACATATTTCTCATTTTAAAAGAGATTATCTCTAATGTGAATTGACTAATATTTGTTTTTTTTTACATGTCGAATTCATCTTATTTTACAATTTAAGCTTACCTAACTAAAAATGAGTATTTTGTTAAAAAATTAAAAAGTACATTTCTGTAAGATTTATAATTCTAATGCAGAATAGAAAGAAAGACATTTTTTTAGGTGATAGTAAGTGGTAATAGTGATATTCTTTTGGGTGAAGATTTGATCAAACAGTATAATTTAACACGTTTTGAATTTTAATAAACTATATAAGAAATACAAAAAATGAAATAACAAAAAAAAAAAAAAATCATATACGAAATAAACAACACTATTATTTACCATTACTGTCCCATCTAAATTATGTATATTCTGTTACACAGTGCAATTTCTGCCTCAGTGACCTTTTCAGTATTTAAAAATTTCTGTAATGTTTAACTTTTATCTTTTGAAGTAGATGGACTATTATTCAATATAGTATTTTGCTCACGAGACTTCGCGCCACTTAAAAAAAATTGATTTTTGATTCTTAAAGAGAACACAATTTTGCAATAAATACACATTGCAGAAAATTTATCATTTTACTTTTTCTAACCAATAACAGTATTCAGGAAATTCAATTCATGTTCTTAGTATATGGTTCATTTTCTATTCATCAGTTCAGAAATTTGTCTTATTAAATATCAAATTAGGAAGGAAAAAAATTCCTCAAGCATAAAGAACAAAACAGTATATCATTTTTTTTTTTATCTAGAAATTTCTTTCAGGTAACGATAACCTTGCTCGCATTTTATCGTTCATCTGTTAGCCTTTCTTCTGTAGGTAGCAATGGCTTACGACCAATCATGAAACAATTTCAAGACTATAATTAAACCTTTTTTATAACAAAATATCAAAATTAAGCTTTTGATAATTTTTTTTTTTTTTTTTGTATTGCGAAAAAAAAAAAAAAAAAAAAAAAAATCACAATGCATAATCTGGTTCATTATATTCAATTTTCATTTAACTTTGGAAAAGTCAACTTTTAACCTTTTTTTTATCTTAAGCTCTTTATGAAATGTACATAAAAAGTTGTCCAGACTTATTTGTTCATATCAAATTGATAGCATTAAAAATGATTCGGTACTGAAAATTTTCGAGCTAGCAATTCATACATTATGTTAATCAATTATTTTGCACAATTACTTATTTTTTAAAATTATGAAATGTCCCTTACAAATTTATCTGAAAATTATATCATGTAAGCCATGATTAGAATGGTAAACTAACCAAAGTAGTAAGATCCACCTTCCTTTAATTTTTCGCTGATAAAAGATTTCATATCATAGTGGTTAACATTACAAGCTGACACTTTATTCCTTTTTTATTTTATTTTAATTGAATATTAATTTCTTTCTAAATGTATGCATTTTTTGGACAAATGTGTGACAAGTGCAGCCTTTGAAAACACGAAATTTAGTTTTCAGATTCCAGAAAACGAAAATGCCTGTTATCTTGAATATGTCTGTTTGAAATGAACATTGTTCACTGTGTAGCATGGCAATATATTTTCTATCACATTAAGAAGTATTAAAAGCAGAAAACGTATAACAGGAACCAGATTGATAACTATCATAAATTAAGATTAATTATTTATTTGGTTTGATAATAGATTTGTTAGTTCAAATACATGATGTAATGTTCATTCTTCACTGCAAATTTCGACTTGTCAATTTTTTTCATTCGAGTTCTTTACCTCCTTTTTTATCATCTTCTTAATCTGTCTGTCAATTTGCAAATCCTTATATGTAAATTATATAAAAAAAAAAAAATTTCAATTAAATTTTTGTTCAGATAGAATATACCATACCTATTCCCGATTAATTTTACTATTCATGTACAGTGTAAATATTGAATAAGAAAAGAAAATTAGTAACTTTTGATAGCATCAAACTGAAAGAAGAAAAGTAATGATATAAATGAAAATTATCTTTATTATTTTTAGGTATATAAACTATGAAACTGCTGGTCAACTAAGTTATTTTTAACATATAAAAAGTTTTTAACTCAAAATTATCGATAACAATTGGGTCCTACTACTTTGTCCAACTAGCATCCTAATATACATTTGACACAAATATATAGAATAAATTTCAACCAGTCATTAAGTTATACACTTTTTAATATTCACAACAAACAATGACAGAACTTTAACATCTATGCATTAAATACATCCGAAAAGCTTGTAGGAATGTTAAAATTACATAGATATTTCAACCTAGATTGGCCAAGTGTTGCACATATCGTTGTACTATGACACAAATCCTTCAACAAAACTGGTTGAGCTGAAAAAAAGAAACATTTTATATCAAAAATATTATTAAAAAAAAACAAACAGGAATTTGATATTAAAAAATTTATATATATACTTAA
>BPLR01006598.1:0-59201 GCA_021605095.1 Caerostris extrusa
TAAACTTTCTTCAACTTATTCTCGACAAAGTGAAGTATTGTTGTGACTCATCCTCAATGTCCGACAGCTCGTGATGGACCCTTATGAGTAGTCACTAATTGATGGAGGAAAAGGGGGGCAGCTTCTGTTGTGATGGAGCACTCATAACTAGAGAAGTCGGATTGAGGGCAGTGCCTTCAGAGGGGCTTTTAAGGGGAACGATCCAGCATTTGTTCATCGTATGGAAGAAAGGAAACCAGAAAAACTCCCACACCAGGCAGTCCGACTAGCGAGATAAGAGGTTGAACATCCCAAGCCGTCATCGAGTCTCTTCGTTTTTGAAACAATGTCTATAATAAAACCGCCCAGGGATTGAACCTCAGCCGTAATGCTCACCAGCTGCTCGTATTACCACTGAGCCACGAGTCGAGGCACAAACGTTACTATTAAACATATTAACTGATTCACAACATACGTAGCAATTTTGCTGTCTACTTCCCCTTCATATCATGTAATTTGTAACGAGCACTTCAAGTGACAGTAACTACGGTGAAATTCGTTGCCTTCCTACTTGCTAAATCAAATAACGGAAGAATTTTCAGGTCTACAGATTTACCTTCCTACTGAACTTTCGATTCAGCTTTGCTTATTTGGGTTCCGTAACGAGTTCGTGCAGATCGAACATTAAAAAGCTATTTACTTAATTAAATTTTTGTTTATCTATTTTAATTTTATTAACTATTTATTAATTTTTAATAAATTTGGTTTTTTAATTGTTTTTATTAAATTACATTCAAATTACGCCTACCTTTTTAATTTTGAATTCAACTATTAAAAATGCAAGATGGTTATTAATTTTTGATAATTAATTGAGAAGTTACCTACAAATAAACTATGGGAGTGAATGCTCTAATGGCTGTTGGCGATAAATAATCAGAATTTATATATATATTTTTATAAAGTCCTCTAGGAACTTCCCCGAGATTAAATCAAGGATGTCCTGCTTATTGAAGATTCATCCAATAGAATAGAACTTATGTCAGCGAGGATTTTAATCTGCGCGATTTCTTACACCTTTAGAAAAAATAATAGTGAGATTAATATTTTGCTTCAATTTGATTCCAGAAAATTTTCCAACAAATGTTTCAATATTCGGAAGGAAATCTGTTTTTATAATGCGATTAATGATTTTAAATCTGGTTTATAGAAACTCAGCACTTGCACGGAGATTAACATCTCCATTCGCGATTCTTTTATTGTAGTTTTTCGCTTTATTAAAACAAATAATGTCAAAGTATTTTCATAGATTTAAAAAGATACTTTAATGCCAATACAACATTTAGCAGCCTAAGAAAGCATATATTTTACTAGCGGTGTTATTTGATTGGAGCTAATTTCTTGTTTTAATCTTATTTCCATGTCTATTATTTGTGTCCATAGACAGAATATTTGGGTTGCATTTCTATTCATGTAATAAAATTCATTTTCGATTGATCTACCAACATTGGCATATTATAATTTTTTTATATACTAGAAAGTATTATTCTAGTGACCCAATTTTCAGTAGATATCATTTTTGTGATTAAATTCTGTTTTAAAAAAGAAAAAAAGTATTACTGAAAATTAAAAATAATTTGTTTTATAATTTAATTTTTTCATTTGTCCTTTTATCTTTGTATTTTATAGGTTCTCCCCATTTTATTATAGAACAAACTCGGTTTTAATAAAAATATACTTCATAAAATGTATACCTGTTTTTTTTTCAATAATTCCCAAAGCAAGAATACGATAAACTTATAATTAGAACTTTTAAAGAGTTATTCACTTGAATATTTGAATCAGCTAGGAATCAATTAAATATTTCTCTTCATCTTCGTTGGCGCAAAGGGCCCACGGTGAGCAAGACCTTCTGCATGCTAGCAGATTTTGAACATGAGAAGTTTCCCTTTTTACGAGGTAGAGTTGCCGTACGTTGAACAGTCATATTAGAACGAGACCTACAGAGTAAAGTGGATTCTGAACAACTACAAACATCCATGGCATCTTCAGAACTAGAACCCGAAACCTATGGCACCGAGCGTTAAAGCGCTAGTCACTCGGTCATCAAAAGAATATCTGTTATTAGTTAAGAAGAAATTAAATATTAAAAATCTTTTAATAAGAATAAAATCAATATTTTTATTTAGATGCGGACATACCAGATAACCTTTTTTTGAAACCTTCTATGCAACAAGAATTTTCTTTATAATTTACGTGCAGCCTGATGGCCAATGTCTAGCGCTCTGGCCTTTGGTACTACAGGTTTCGTTCGAATCCTGGAATTATTGTTAGTGGTTCGGACACCACGTTAAGCTGTAAAGTCCCGTTACCTAGAGCTGAACATAGTGTACGATCTAATTAACCCAAAGTGTGCACAAACCTATAATTCGTGTAGATTTCAAAAAGATGTGCCATCATTTCCCATATTACAAAACATCCTTCAATAGTAGGAACCACCATGAAAAATATCCTTCCAATAGTAGGAACCACCATGAAAAATATTTGCCCTGACCGTTTGTTTCTTGCATTTTGTTTCTTGCACGGTGTCAACTGTGAGACTCATTAATTTCCCATAAGGAAAACGCACCGGCTTCATTCATAACGATTGGCATTATATATATGCATATACTATATATTATTTTCTTTATTCGTAAAAATGATTAAATTGCTTCGCGTGCAGCGGGTTTTACGGATGACTCGCACTGGGGTCGTTCTGAAAATCGGTTACTCAGTTAAATGTGTTTTCTCATGTCTCTCGCTCTGCTGCCACCATTTATTCCCCTAATTTCGAAAAGATTTATTTAACTTCCGTGGCATCGTTTCTTCTTGCTTGATTGGTTGGTTCCAATCAGATTGAATTCGGAAAAATTACCCTCAAATCTGGTCTAATAAGATGTTCATCGAACAAATTGATTCTTTTTTTTTTTTTTTTGATAAATGAGTTAATCAATGTAATAATGCTCTTTAGAGGTTAGTTAATAATACTTTCATAATGAATAATATTTTCTACGTATTATACTATTCTGTCTGGAATTTGTCACCTTAGGATGTAAATGAGTAGTAAACTTAAATACGGACAAAATAATGGGAATAATAAAAAAGGATAATGGAAATGATGTAATAACAAATTTTGCTCAACTCTGTTGTGAAATTCGTATAGGTCTGCTGCTTTCCTAACACAGGATGAATGACTTAAAAAGCTATTATTTGAATTATAGTATTGAATATTTGTTTATATTTGAAGTGTAATATGGAAGTTGTTATATTATTTGGCTATAGTACAAATATGCCGTTATATTATTTTTATTGTTGAAATATTTGTTATATTTTTACATTATCATATTGAAATATTTGTTTTTGAATTATCATATTGAAATATTTGTTATATTAGTGTAATATGGAAGAGATATGGCTATAGCACAAATCATACAATGAATGTTCTATTTTACAACAAATTACTTGTTAGATATATTTGCAAAAATGCTATTATGCAAAAAAAAATTACAAAAAAAAAAAAAAAAAACATCACAATTACTTCTCCTAAAATTTATAATATGATCGTAAATAAAAAAAAAAAATTTACTTCACTTTTTAAGCTAAATCTTTTTCTCTGTCAAAAAATGTGCGAGTTGCTTAGGAAATATTTGATAAGAATCATTAAATTTCATGCAGAAAATATTTTTATGCAGATTGACGTTTTCGTGGAAAAATGTATTTTTGAGAATAATTAAAAGAATTTTAATAAATTAAAAATGAGCATCTTTCGTGGTTTATAGAGCAAAATGGCAGAGTTTAGAAACTTAAATAATACTTAAATGAATTTTTTTTCTCTTCTCTTCACTTCACTTTTAATCCTTACAATCAGTCAGGCTTAAAGTTAATAAAATAAAACTTGTGCATTTATTAAATTTTAATTTTAATTATTTTTCATTTGGGTTCAAATTTTTTTTATTATTCCAACAGAAAAAAAATTCCTCTTTACGAAAAGGAATATTCATTCGTTTTTAAATGGCATCATATTTTTGATTTTCACCCATGCGTACTTTTTTATCAAAAAATGTAGAAATTTCTCAAATCGCTTTCAAAAAAAAAAAAAAAAAAAAAAAAAAAATTCATGAACAATATTTAAAAGCCGTTTTCAGCAAAATACCCGCATAATTTAAAAAATTATTCCTTAAGCGAGGAAACCGATCTTGTTAATATATTGTTCTGTCTCTCTCATGGGCGTTTAACAAACGCATATTAAAAAAATGCAAAACTAGAACGCTCATGATTTACCTTGCGTTCACTTTTTTCCAGATATTTAACCAATGAATATAGATCACAGATATAAATACTGCATTTATCAAGACAGGTGATATATTGAAAAAAGGGTTCGCAAAAATTAAAGCACTTTTTTTTTTAAATAATATGTTAAACAATGCGTGAAATTTAATAACAAAAAATGATCGGACACGTGCTCCTTTGTTCTGCGCTATGTTCGCCGGTAATTGACCTAATGGTCGTTAACAAACTGCTCTCACAATGGATATGGGTAGTTTGAACTTTAATGCAGTCAGCTGATTTCTAGATGGAGAACCGACAAAAACTGAACGTTAAAAAAAAAGAAAAGTGAATATTATAATTGATCATTATAGTTTAAATATTAGTCAGTACTTAAATTGACTGTATGGTTAATTAATATTTCTAATTTCTTTCGCTTATTAACTCATTGTAATCAATTAATGCGTCCGAAATATGTTTTGTTCTTCTGCTTTCGCTTAACTACTAAACGAAGTAAAAGAATCCTTATCTGATGTACTAAATTCAATTTTCTTTACTGAAATTTACATGTCCTAGTATACTGTGATCATTATTGATAAAAATCAATGTCACTTAATTTAATATCGTATTTATCATAACAAAATAGTTTATCAATGGACAAGCTTATTGGGGTACTTATCATGAAGAATACTGATACGAATTATGTAGATTGTCCTCATATAATCCGCATATTCTACTATTCTCCATTTCTTAACCTAGATGAATTAACACAGTTAGTAAAGCAGTTGAATAATTGATTTATTTTTATTAAAAAGTACGTTACATAAACGATATATTTTGTTGTTTTTCAAACTCCTTTCATTTTGACACAAAGTCATTCGCCACTGGAACTGTAAACTTGTAACAGATTCAGCATTACATAGGATATAATATGATTGAGCTTTCTACATTTAAACTACACTTTTCAGAGTTGTTCGGGACGAACAATCCCAAAGGTGCCATCTAGGAGATATGCACCCTCCTCCTCTACACCTAACCATACCCTACACTATCTCTACACTTTCCCATAATAAAATATTTAGTATATATATATATATCCATTCCCATAGTATTGAACCCTGTAGGAAATGAACAGAAGGTTTGGGTGTCTGAGTTCGGAAGAAGCTCAATGCGTTATCCGAAGAGACTCATTACCTCAATAGCAATAATTATTTTGTATCGCATGTGGATTTTATCAATAAGCTTCTTTTATACGAATCTTTGAAATATAACGTAAAAGATCTATTGAAAGCCTCTGTTTTTAATAAATTCATCTTTATAAATTCTATTCACTGCAAAATTCTAAAAATTCTAGTATTTATTGCAACAAAGATGCTGATAAAAGATGCAACGTGCTTTGCAAGCTAATGATGCAAATGATTGAGAAAGGGCAATTTTGGAGTTACTACATACTTAGAAGTGCTAATAATAGAACCTTTAATGGACATGTAGGCGAATGTTTTGACTTAGAAGAACTTAGTTGATTTTTAGACTTTTAATGATGAGTGTAATTACCAAAAATTTTTTTTTTTAATTTTGAATGTATTATACTCGACATCGAAAAAAAAAAATAATAAAAATAAATAAAATAAAGTAAAGAATGCGTTTTTAAATGTTTTTTAATCGTTTCCATAATAATTGTCAATAAATAAATTGTTTCAATACTATTAAACATGAATTTTTTTGAATATAACTTATTTGTGTAATTTTCTTACATGCATCAGAAATTAATTAGTTAACAAGAAATTATTCTTGTTTGAGCCATAAAATACATGAAAAATTAATTATTAAAAGCAAAAATTCTAAATAAATAAAAAAAATTATAATACAAAATTTCATATTTTTTACCTTGGTTTAAAATAATCAAACATTATGTTGCCCATTTCATAGTAATCATTTTTACTCGAGATTCTAATGGTTACTTAAGAAACAAAAATTAAAATATTTGATACCTTTTTTTAATTAATCTTGCCAAAGAAATTTATAATTATTACAGACATACTATTTTTCTACTTAAATTTGCAGGGGAAATAATTGTATCTAAACCATTAATAATAGATGCATTATCTACATAATTTTTTTTTTAAAAAACATTGATAATTACTTGGGAATATCAAATTGGAAAACGGAATGATCTATTTCACAATTTGACATGAATCAATTATATTAAGATGTTTATTGTTCCATAAATGATTGTTTGCAATAGTGTTATTATCCTAATACTTGTTTTTTATAGTGTTTCAAGGATAGATTGAAGAATGAATTTTCGCGTGTTCTTTAATACAGTTATACTCTAGAAAAGATTAATTATTGATCCTTGAACTAATTAGTTGTATTGACGGTAATATTTCTCAATATGTTTGTTTTTTTTTAAAATAAAAATGTTTTTCGATGACTTATTTATAAAAAGTGATAAAAGGTTTTCCTAAACTATTTTAAAACTTTGCAACTGTAATAAAATAATTGTAAATGATGGATTTAAATGAATGTGTATCTGACTCTAAGCTTGAAAAAAAAAAAAAAAGGATTTCATTTTGTCATAGTGTTTGTGTCATAAACCTGATCTTGTCTGAGCTTGGAGATCAATATCTTTTAATTAAAAAAATAATAAATGAGATTAGATTACACAGCTTGGAAATATTGGCTATTTGTCGATTAACTCATAGTTATAAATTTTAAAAGTTGCATGTCCTCGTGATATGAAAATGTTTTAACATCGATTATAAAAATTATTATTATTATTTTTTTTTAAAGTTGCATTTATTTATTTTTTGCTTCAAAACAAATAGAAAAAATTTAATTAAAAAATTAAAAAATAGAAAAAAAAAATATTACATTTCTAAAATTATTAAATTATTACAATTCTAAAATTATTAAATTGTTGCAATTATTGCCATAATTTAATTAATTAAATTTTACAATTCAAATTAAAGATAAGAAAAATTAATTATTATATATAAGCAAGTACTGAGGTATTCACAGTAAAAATCTCTTAATTAAAATTTATTTTTCTTTAAAATGCAATATTTTATTTCATATTAAGGAATAGGGAGTTATTTGACACAACATTAGGAATTTTTCATACTATTACAGCGATGCTAATAATAAAATAATTTAAATGCTAAATTTTTATCATATTTCATTGTACGCACTACGTATGTGCATTGTGTACGAACTGAGGTGGTTCTCAAATTATTTTTGTCCTACCATCCAACATTCTCAACATATTTTGTCCATCTTTTTTAAGAAGAAAAAAATTAAATTAGTGCTCCTGGAAATCTGCCTTCTTTAACTAGCAGATGTAGTACAAAAATTATGATCTTTTATTTTTTTCTATATCTACCTATGGCTTAAGAACATGGTAAATAAAGATATTTAAATTATGGAACTTGAAGCTTAAAACATAAAAAATATTTATTAAATTCGACTATAGAGCATTCATATTACACGCAGAAAATTAATAAATCGAAGGGTAGTATTGTAAAAGCTTCAATGGCTTCAATTTTTTTTTTTCTGTTAACACTGTAACGCCTGTTTTTGTTTCGCCTGTGTCAGCTTCTGATTTCTTTTCTTTTCTTCAAACATAACTTGAATTTCAGAGATAATACATTCCATGGACATAATGTAAAGAGAATTCATGGTCGAAGAAAGAAAACAATATAATCTGCAAGCCTGAGTGACTATTCATTTAATAAACAGATTTACTTAAAATTAAAATTATCTGAACATTCTGACTCGCTGTTACCAAAGACACAATCCATCTTTAAAACACACCAAACTTAATTTTTTTTTTAAATTGACCATTTTTTTGTTATCCAGGTTGAAATTAAGATGTTTCTCATTCTGGAGCTTCCTAGATCCGAAGTTCCTCTGCTGTGCTTAAAAAATACGATGTTCTGGACATGCAGAATTCTTATCTAGAATTTCAATTCTATTTTAAAAATTAAATAAAACTACAAAGTAAAACAATACTATTAAGTAAATAAATTAACTAAAAATAAATAAAGATGAAAAAAAAAAAAAAAAGGGGAAAATTTGGAACAAAAATAAAATAACCCGATAAGACTTTTAAAGCAGTATATTGCCTTTGAAAGGCTGTATATAAAAACCAGTATATTGCATTCTATATATTGTATTCAAAGACCTAGAGCAGTATATTGCCTTTAGGTCTTTGAAACATTTGACGCTAATATTAATATTAAATCTCCTGGATTTCAGAATTTTCGTCTTTTTCTAATAAGTTAAAATAATTACTGAAATGTATTGCATGAAATCTTTTAATGGAGGAATTTTGATTGCCTTTTGAGTTCATCATGTACCATTTGGCACAAGTGGTTTGACCTAGCGTGATACTTCTGAACATTAAATTCTGATTATGCTCAATTATAAAACTTCGCAGTTCTATTTTTTTTTTTTTTGTTGCAAATGCTATTTGCATTCTGGAAAATTAAAAGCTAGTTCATGACTATATTAAAACATTAATTAAGATTAAATTAGGTTGCCAAAAAAAAAGTCTGCATAAATAGTTTCATTGTCTAAGTTTTCGGGTTTTTTGTTGTTGTTTTGTTTTTGCATACTATAAATGGAAAGACTTTAAAGAAGAAAGGCAGAGGGATTCGGATCTTTGTTTTTATATCCAACCTTTTATTAGACGTTTCGTGAACTGTTATTTACAAGGATTTCATAAATATATAAATTACGAATAACATTAAAAATTATCCTAATAAAAATGAACCTCGTGCGCTTCTATAAATGAATTAATATTCTATTTTTATTAGTAATATTCTTAAATTCTCGTCAATCTCTATTTGTAGTCGGTATCTTTTCTTTTTTAACGAACTTGTGACTGCACTAAATTCCTATTCCATTAAATACGAAGAAGGAAATGCAATTAAAAACCTTTGTATTACAGATCATAATCCTAGTTAAACTCTAGGTATCTGCTTTTATAGCCAGAATTTCTTAGTAACCGTCTTTGAACTGTTGGCAAATAAGGACTTTCCTTTCATTTTTTTCCTTTCTTCTTCTTTTTTTTTTTATGATTTCAAAATCCATTTTTAATCAAAATTTTTCTTTCTTTACTTCTTTATGATTTCATCGCCCTTTCCTTTTAAAAAAAAATGCCTTCCGAAATCCACCCAAGACTACTATCACCTCCTGATTATTCCATTGCTGCTTAAGGCTGGCGTTATCGTCCACTTGGTAAACTAGTGATTTAACCGATCGCTTTTAAACTAAAGGATTTAACATGGATAATTGAACCGCTATAAAGAAGTTACTTTTGAAAGCACTAAATTATGACACTAAGCTTTCCATCTACCATTTCATAATCCACCATTTCAAACTGAAACTTCAAAAAGTAGTAGTAGTATGTTTGTGAAAACGAGCTTTCGTATATAAATTATCAATCGGTTTAGCTATGGCAACTTTCGGGGCAAGAAATCAAATCGAAAGCAAAAGAGGTTGGTTGCATTATCTCAGTCTGTCAGTTAGATTAAAATCTGAACGGATGGCGTTTTCGTTAAGAAACAATTTTATAACAAGAATTCTTAGTAGCCGTATTTGAATCGTTGGCTAATTGTTTCCTACATTCTCTTCCTTCTTCCTTTATGATTTCGCCTCCTTTTTTCAAAAAAATATACAACCTAGTCCACCCCCAAATCCACCCTAGTCTACCTCCTAATCCACCTCATGATCATTCCATTGCTCCTTAAGGCGGACGTTATCGTCCACTTTGGATACTAGTGATTTAACTGACCGCTTTAAACTAACCAACTTAACGTGGATAAATAAACCGCTATAAAGACACTGTTTTTCAAAGCTTTAAATTATGTCACTGAGCTTTCCGCCTACTATTACATAATCCACCATTTCAAATTAAAACATCAAAAGGAAAAAGCAGAAGTATGTTTGTGAAAACGAGCTTTCGTATATATAAATTATAAAAATCTAGAATCAAATCAATTTCTAATGACGATCTGAATAGTACAGGGCGTTGAATTGATATGACACAAGTTCTTTTCATTTCAACTGAAACCTTGATTACCAATCATTTTTAGCTATGGCAACTTTCGGGGGGCAACATATCAAACCGAGAGCCAAAGAGGTTGGTTGCATTATCTCAGCCAGTCAGTGAGATTAAAATGTGAATGGATGGCGTTTTCGTTAAGCAACAATGGAGGTCGCGTTTTCTGGAAAAGTTGCCATTTTCCTCCACACGTTTTAGGACACACAGAGTGAAGGCCGACTGGAAGGTCAGTCCACTTTCGTTGGGGTCAGCGCTTTTTTCTTCAAAAAATATTTTCTTCTTCTTCTTCTGCGTTCTTTGTTCTGCCCCCTGCCTGTTTTTCAATGGACGATTTATTCGGTAGATTTTATCGATAAAAACAATTCCGGCGAATATGTGGAAGGTAATTGTTTCATTCCAGCGGGAAGCGATGATATGCGAGATTATTTGCTTTTTTTCAATAAAAGTATAATGTGAATTCTGAAAAGGAAATTGTATCGCAGATCGCTGTTGGTATAAAAATTTCTTAAAACGGAACTTTATGTAGGTGTTTAGGTCAAGAGAATGGATTTATATTGAGCATAAGCATGAAACGAAAGTGTTTGTTTATGAGATTGTTGATTTCTTTTTTTATAAATATAATTCAACAATCGATGTAGATTTTATCATTTATTGATTCAATAGCGTTGCAGAAGTATATCCTCATGAAATTTTCCTGTAATTTTTAAGATTCATTTGATTAATCGGTTTTTGAGGGGGGTGTTTTTATAACCGGATTCTGTACTGTGAGACGTGTCCAAAAATATGCCATTTGAAGAACCAATTGTATTTTAATTTATACCTGCTTATTTGAACCATTTTTTATATGGTACACCTAGTGGACCTAGGACCACGCTTGTACCTAGTGTTTATTTATGTTTGTTACAAAGAGCTCACAGAAAGACGATAAAGTAACGGCGTTGGATTTCTTAATTATTTTTATAGGTTGCTGTTGTTGTTGTTGTTACCTATGGCTTTATTGGAACTCAATCCACATAAATTTGGTCACTTACCGTAGAAACAAAATGAAACCTAAAAAAAAAATCAAAATTACAAAGGGAAAAAGACCAGACAGTTTTAAAAAAACGACCAAACGCCTTTAAAAACAAGTTAAATATTCTAAGTTCAAAAATTTAAAAAATCTAGAAGCACCCAAATAAAAGTCCCTGTGATCAGGAGATGTTTTCTTTGGTCCTCCAATCAAGAGAACACAAATAACCATTCTGTTGTAAGTCCAGTCCTGAGCAAACAGGTAGATGGGCGCTTATTCATTTTCTTTTCTTACATAAAACACATATATTAGAGTTCACAATTCCTATTTTGACCAGGCGTTCGGCCATGCAGTCGTGTACTGTTCTCAATCTAAAATTGGCGACAGCCTCTTAGCAAGTTTTTCTATTACATTTTCCAGTCATCCCCGATTGTCTCTAAACCGTAGGTCCCGGTTTAGCATGACAGTTAGCAACTGTTAGCCGTAGGGCTGACAACCCTACCCCGTAAAAAGAAACCATCTCTTGTCTCGAAACCTGCCAGTAGGCAGATGGTCTTGGCCCTCCATGGGGCTGTTGAGTCATTGATGATGATGATGATGATGATTTTCGTAATACGAAATATATAAATTTAAAAAATTCTTATTTGTCTTGAAAAGGAAAAAAAAACAAAAACAAAGCAAGAAAAACTATTTAAAAAGGATGTTAAAAAAATTCTGCTACGTTTATTTTTTTTTTGAAAAGTACTGAATTTTTTTTTATAATTAAAGAGTAGGAGTTATGTTAATCAGGAAAAGCATTCATTTTAAAATAAATTATTTATGAGAATGATTTTGAAGCAAATTAGTTGGCTAGATGTCTATAGCAGTTGGATCGCAGCTTTTTAGAGCGAGAGGATATGAATATGATTCGGTTAAATATAAATCTCAAAAATAGATCGCAATGTACTTTGCTGCGACATCATTAAGTGGACATACCGTTACCTCAGATACAGCGTTATTAATAATAGATCTCCGTTATTTTTCTCCCTAGCAAATAGTTTATTTACAGTTACGCATGCGCAACTATGAGCATGCGCGCTAGGGAAAAAAAATAACGAGTCATATTTGTGCACCCTTACAAAACTCTCTATTAATGTTTTGAATCCGCTACAAAGGCTTGCATGCCATTTCATTGAAAAACTCGTATGTTGGGCACCCTAATGCGTGTACTTGTTTTGAATCTGCAAATTGGATATTCAAAATTCCCTGTAACAATAAACAAAAAAAAAGTTTCCGAAAAATCAATCATCATCATCACCATAATCATCAACTATTTATTCATAACTGTTATAAAAATTTTCAAATCTACGCATGGTCAAATCAAAATACTGTACATACCGATATGTCAGAAGCACAATAGAGGTGCATTATTTTCCATCAAGAAAAAAAAATTCTTCTATTCGGTAATTATTATGGAAGTTTTTGTTAAAGGCCGCGAGAACAAAAGTCAAAACAGAATAAACTTAAAGTGCAAACAAACAAAAAAAAGCAAGAAAATAAAAATATCTTCACTATAATTCCAGCGTCCGACGTCCTTGCTACTGGCATACTTGGCCATGCCTAAACTTTTCTCCCGACCTCGCTCTAGTTGCTAAACCCTTCGACAGGCTCCGTTCCAGGAGACGAGTACAGAGAAGCACCCCACACACCCTAGGGGGAAGGTGTACTCTTGGGCCGTTCTTTTTCGAATAGTATGCAAATCAGCAATCGCATCGGCAAGCGATCCCTAATAAGAATTATATAGGTCAGAACTCCTGTTGTCGGGGAAGCTTTTTGAATTTAATAAATTGATCACGTATTCGATGGGAAAGATGGAGCTGATGATTGTTTTCGACTGGCATCGTTCGGTTTTATTTGTAAGTTGAATCTCGCTAACGAAGCATCATGTTGATTTTTGGATTTCCTTATTTAGAAAGCTAAAGGGTAAAAGATGCATTTGGATTAATTGGGCAGGATGGGTTTTTTTGCTTTTTGTAGTATTGCTTTATTGATAAACAATGAATTTGCCCTCAGGTGTTAAACAAAAAATAATATCATTTCAGTTTCTAATGGTTAAAAAACTTTCATTAGTTTGGCCAATTAAAATTGAGGTAGGCGGTGTTACTTTGGTTTGGTTATCGTTGTAACGATAACGTCGTTGTCATTGTATTTTAATTTCGATCTCTTATCATAAGGAAGAAATATCTACTACTGTTCTTTACTATTGTTTATTGAGTCACTTTTCATATCTTGCTTTTATAGGATCGCTTTTCTTTAATGTAAAACTAAATTTCTTTATAATTACATTACTATTTTTACAGTTGTCACTTTCTTATGATTTACTTTGAAGTTTTATAAATTATATTATTAATATTTATGAAATATTATGAACTCGTGTCCCCAATTAACTTTTAATATGCGAAACTTTAAAAAATGTTTATGTTAATGAACGTAAAGAACTTGTAGATGAATAATACAGATCTTATATCTCCCAGCGACGTTTCTGCTGCCTGATGGCCAATTCGCTAGCTGTTTTTGCCTTCTCGGTACCACGGGCTTCAGGTTCTAATTTCTGGCAGAGGCATGGGTGTTTATGAGTGGTTCGAATCCGCGTTAAATTATAGGTCTCGATCTAAAAATGCAAGAAATGACCGTAGAGTGACAAACAAATCAACGATATTTTTATAAATTATGAACTTAATTTTAAAAAAAAAGATTATATGTCATTTAATAAAGTTAGGATTTCAATATAAATGATTTATTTCTTGTATTTATCACTAAGATGTTTAATTAGCAATTTTTTTTGCTATTAAATTCAGATGAAATATAATTTTACATCCGGATCATTATTTTGTTACTATTAGTGAATCTTAAAAAGTAAAGATTTTATGATCTTTTTTCAACTTCAATGATTTTTTAGAAAATTTACTTCGTTGCTGATTTTTTTTCGGAAATAGCTGTGATTTTTGGTTAATTGCTTTTAATTATATTAATTCAATTAGTTATTAAAACAGATTATACAATTAAAAAGTAACCATGTATTTATAAAATGTTTGTCGAATAATTTCAATTATTACGCTTTTTTAATTAAAAATTATTTCATTGGTCCTTTACCATTACTTTTTATTTGAATAAAGATAGCTAGACTTAAACATATAAAACAAATATTTACAAAAATTATCTGTACTGTTATCATATATAAAATTTAATGGAAGTGTTTTAGTTAGTGTTAA
Organism: Caerostris extrusa; assembly: GCA_021605095.1. Lineage (NCBI taxonomy): Eukaryota > Metazoa > Arthropoda > Arachnida > Araneae > Araneidae > Caerostris > Caerostris extrusa. The sequence continues at coordinate 14,609 of BPLR01006598.1, forward strand.
ATATGTGTAAAATAACTTCGATTGAAATGTAGTTTTTAAGAGGGGAGAAGTAGAGCAGCTTTTATAGTGATAGTCACTAGTTTGATATTTTTCAATGCTTTGCAAATGTCTCGTAAAATATTTCAATTTGGCAACGTATTTTGTTATGTTGTTCGTTATGTTTTGTTATTGTTGTATGGATTTCTTCATATGTAAAATAAATGCCAGCCAGTTTTTGCCAAAGAAAATAGTTTTTCCGTTTCAACTTTTTTTTTTAGTATAAATGGTGGATCACTAGGTAGTTCTTTAACTAAAAACAAATGAAATTTTTTCAAAAAAATATTTATTAAAGAAAATTATAAATAAACGCGGCATTATTGGTATTTATGCTTTTAAATTTTTTTTTATTAATATCTAAGTAAATCAAATATTTTTTCAGGGCATTATTTTTGTAAACATTAATTTTTTGTCTTTTAACTTTAAATGCTTGAATTGTTTTTCTTTCAAATATCACTACCGGGATTCGTAATAATACATCAACAATACAATATTACATCAACCTAAACAAATCATAGGTTTGCTTTACTGTAAAAGATACTTTCTATGTTTAACAAATCATTAAGATATTCATTACTATAAAAAATTATCTTTACGTGTCTAATTCTCAATGGCCAGTACATTCCATGAGTATCTGCTCATGGAAGGAGGGGAGGGGAGGGGGCAGCTGCAGCAGTGCCTTCCAGGAGGACTTACGCACATGCTGGTAAACTACCCAGCATGTGCTCGAATGTATAGCAGAAAACTAAGAAAAATTCCCACCGGGTAGTCCGACTCACGAGAAAGATGCTGAACATCCCAAACGCCATCGAGTCTCCTCGTCTTTTGAAACAGTGTCTACAATAAAGCCGCCGATTGAATCTCATTCCTAATGCTCACCAGCGTGCATGATGCTACTGAGCCACGAGTGGGGCAAATTATTTTTGTGTTGCAAAAAAAACTATTTCAGAATTATTTAGGAATAGCCAAATTTAAAAAAATACAATCGTTTTAATCAACAGTTTATTCAAAATTTTCCAACTTAAATTAATTTGATTGAAAACAATTTTTGTCAAAAGTTATTTTTCGACATGTAAATAAATGAAGGGGAAAATACCAGTGAAAAATATCAATAGGAAGTGAAATAGATTAAAAAATATCACAAGGCTATAATTTTAAGAAGAACGCAGATGTTCATAAACATATTTTTACGAACATCTCCGTACCGGCTGGTACTGGATATCCGAACTGTTAATTAAGAAACAAAAAAAATTCCATAACGAGTTTTGATGAATAAATTTTTTAATGATTGAATGACAGCCTTTGTTTTTAAAAGACTTCGCTCGTGAAGTTTTCACTTCATTTACTTCAAGAAATGCGTTCATTTGTGATAAAAATGAGCCATTGATTGCTATAAATTGATACGACCTTGTGTTATCGCCGTTAACGTGACGAAAAAAACCAGAATACAGCTTGATTATTTAATCCAGAAACTTCGCCTTGTAATAGGGATAGGAAATATCTGTCTAAAATAGGGAAATTAATCATACAAAACAAGTTTCAAGTGTTAAGGGAAAAAAAGATCAAAATTATTTTTATCATTTAATTTATTCATCGTCTTGTAGAAAGTACATTTGATATTTTTTTGTTACTAGAATTTATTGCTTAGGATATAAAGAATCATGAAAGAAAAAAATTTAGATTGATTATTTAAATAGAAATTTGTTTCGTATAAGTGTATTATAAAAACAAATTATTTTTAATCGAATTTAAAAATAAATTAGAAGTTTTTTTAGATCGATAACAATTATTTTTTGTTAGAAATTAATTATTTAGAAATAGTTTGCAGTAAAAAGAATTCTTTTCGATTTTAAACCATAAATATGTTTCATCATCATCATCATCATCATTGGCGCAACAATCCCATGGTGGGCTAAGGTCGTCTGATTACTGGCAGATTTCGAAACAGATGTTTTCTTTTACGGGGTAGGGTTGTCAGCCCAAGGTTTTACAGTCATATTATACCTGAACCTACGGTTTTAAGTGGATTCCAAACTACTACTTGTGGCACAGAGCGCCAGAGCGCAGTCGTAAATGTGCCTTATATCAAAAAAAATTTACTAATTCATAACATTTGAAAAGGCACATATTATATATTTTTAAATTCGATTTATCGTTTTAAACTATAATACTTTTAAAATTCAATTCTGAGTTGTCAGATTTTTTATTTATTTACATTTTTAATTATAGTAATATTGAAGTATATATAATTAATAAATAAAGAATAATTATCTTACTATGAATATATTTAATTAAAAGGTTTCTCTACTAATTACATGCTTCAGTTAATTAAAGATAATTGTTAATTAAACAATCCATTGAGCAGTGATATTTTTTTTTCTTGGAAATAACTTTTTGGTGCCTGAACATTTACATCAATATAAAAAAAAACTGCATTTCTATCTGAATTACTCAGATGAGCTTAAAGTGTCTCAATACTTTTAAAATAGCTTACAAAAAATTAACGTCAACGTTATTCTGATGGGTTAACTTAAGTGTAACTCACTTGATTTGCGTAGACTGAACATCCAGCAATGAAGTTCGTTTGTACTTTTAAACTGTTCATTGTCTCCTTTTATATAATATCTTTAGTCGGTATCTCAATTTACATGATCAAAATTATAAATATGTTTTTTAATTTCCTTATTGTTTCCAACATTGGTAATTCATTTTTGTATCTCGGTTAATTGACATGAGGTCATTCGCTACCGATATTCCGGTTATATTACCTATATGTGTTTACTTAGATTACATCACGGGAAACATCCCCATGAACCCAATGCCAGGGTGAGCAATGAGAATTTATCTTTCCTTACTGCTTTTCTAGTGGTAAAGGTGGATTTCGACTAGATATTAAAATCTCAAATAGTAGATAAATGGGGGGAAAAGCCAATTGTGTGACTGGACGTGCGGTAGGTTTCCGATTGGCTTGTTGTCTACAGTATGCGATTTTAGCATCCGGGAAAAACCCGTAAACTGATTCAGAATCATTTTATACATTGGAAAACGAGAAAAATAGATTTCATGTGCGACTCATCCTCAGGGCCTTGATGCGCTGGACGGGCATCCACGAGTAGTCTACTCATGGATGGATGGAGAGAAGGGAGGGGGGCAGCTTCCGTTGATATGGAGCACCCATAGGTAGAAGACTGATTTGACTCCGTGTCGCTGAAGAAGGATGACTGTTTTCTGTCATCCTTCTTCAGCGACAGTTCCTGTTGATGGGGTAGGGCTGTCAATCCTACATCCAAAACTCTGCAGTCATATTAGACCGAGACCTGCGGTTTAAAGTGGATTCCGAATCACTACACATATCCATGGCATCCCGGGACTCGAACGCGAAACCTGTGATACCGTAAAATCAATCACAAACCAGTTCAGCTTACTTATCTTTTTTCTTTTTGTTATCCTAAATAATATTCTTGTGTATTTCTTATCCTAAATGTGTTAAGAAAGATGTCTGAATCATTGAGATGGAGCACTCTTAAGTTGAAGGCTGGGTCTAATAGGTCTAACTTGGCCGCGAGTCGCTGAAGTAGGATGGCAGTGTCTTCCGTGAGGACTGTTTTTCTTCTTTTACAGAGTATGGTTGTCAATCCTACGCTCAACTCTTTACAGTCATATTAGACCGGGTCCTACGGTTTAAAGTGGATTCGAACCACTACAAATACCCATGACACCGCCGGTACTCGAACCCCCCGAAACCTGTGGTACCGAGCGCCAGAGCGCTAGACACTCAGCCATCCAGGCTCCACACAGAGCTGGTACATAACTAGAAAAATAAAAAGGTTGTCTTCTGCTAATAATATTGAGTGCATTATCAATCACAAACCAGTTCAGTTTACTTATCTTCTTTATTTTTTTGTTATCACTTATCTAAGTGTGTTACGAATGTATAAATCATTACGTTTGCTTAAGGACATTTAAATAAGTTAAACTATCCCATTCACCTATTAGGTGAGACACTTAATGTAGCATTAAATGGACTACTAATTTTTTAACAGGCAGCTACAATTTCCGCTATTCATTGAAGTGCAATTTATTTCGCTATTCATTTTGGGATAGTGGATGATAACAATTTGGACACATCAAGACTAATAAATGATTTATTTTGAAGTATTTATTTTTCTTCAGTTAACACTACAATGTATAAAATAGTTACTTAATATTCTTTTACCGTAGGCTAAATTTAAAAGTAGGCCACCGGCGCTAACAGTAACGGTTCATCTGTTAATGGGATTTGAAACAATAGTAACTCTACAATAGCAAAACTTTCTTGTATATACAAAAGGGACTTTAACTCATTCAAAATAGAAGAGCATGAATTATTCAGGTTTGCTAATCTTAACTGCATTCAAAAGTTTGACGCAGTTTCTTGAATATTTAACGTCCTTGAATGACACAATTAAAAATCAGTAATGAAAAAATTAATTAAGATTAAATGCCTTAGGAAGTGGGAAAAGTATAAATATTCTGATAATTTAACAAAGTGAAAATCTGAAATTTATAGCTTCCATTACAAGTATTTCTTTCATTCAAAGGGAAAGTACCTTAAGGAAGTTAATGAATAGACGAACTCCTGAAATTTGTCTTTGTTGTCTGGTATTCTGTAATTTACAGACAGGTTTTTATTGTTGTAATGATACAATTAGTCTCATTCATGCAGGAAAAGTCTTTGCAATTAACATCTGCAGACATAAAAAAAAAGTTACGTAGACAGTAGGGATCTTGATTATAGTTACGTTATTCGCAGGGCCTGATGGACGAGCGACTAGCGCTTGGTGCCACGGGTTTCGGGTTTGATTACCGGTTTTGTCATGGATGTTTGTAGTGGTTTGGAATCCACTTTATGGTCCCAGTCTAATATGCCCGTGGAGCGTTGGGCGTAGAGCTGACAGCCCTACCCAGTAAAAATCAGCTTCATTAAGCCAAGTCAGACTTCTATCTACGGGTGCTCCATCACAACAAAAGCCCCCTCCCTTTTCCTCCTTTCAAGATACACCACGGTTTCATGGACTACATGTTGCTGCTACCAAGTGAGATAAGAAACACACGCTAATCATAAAGGATATGACCTGCTCGTTCTGAAATAAAATGGAAAACACTGATTAAAATGTTTTCTAATATTTAAATGTTTACTTTTTGTAAAAGTAAAAGTTGAATTTTTCTCCCTGTTTTAATCTTTTGTCAAAATCCGAAAAAAAGATTTACCAATTATGTTATTTGTTAAATGAACATATGAGATTCGTGAGCACCGCAAATCGGATATGCATATCTATCATATACAACATGTATATGACCCGATATATAAATATGAATATTAAAATATTTCATATAAATATACATATGATATTCCTATTTACTCGAATATTTATGATATATAAATATTCGAGTAAATATGAATATCTATAAATATTCAGTAAATATGAATATCTATCATAAATATTCAGTAAATATGAATATCTATTATAGATATTCGAGTTAACTTTTTTAAATAAAAGCATTATTGCTTTTTAATGATGATTTAACGTATTTTAAATTAGAACACACAAAAGAAAAAAAATATGCTCTTATGTGTCAATATCAACTAATAATGATATGTAATTTATATCATTGAGAAATGTTATGACATTCAAAAGCATTGACCTTTATTATGTCTTTTATATTTCCAGTGACCATGTCCTTGGGGTTAGTTAATGTAGTAGAACAGCATGAAAATAAAGTAAAGTTTGTTTTATAAACGCGATATCAAAATAATTCATAAAAAGTTATATTTGCTTATGTTTGCAGAAAAGTCAACGCGGTGGAAACGCCTATTTATTTTAAAGTTAGTCAAGATAAACGTAATTCAAATAACAAATAATTTCCATGATTAAATTTAATGAAATGCATAATGGACACACTGAACGAAAGTATTTAGTTAGAATTTCTTTAAAAAAAAATTATTAACTTAAGGTTGTTTTTGTTTTAAGATTTATATATATCATTTATAAATTCGCTCCAGAAAATGAAATATTTGGTTGATTTTAAGTAAACTATCTTGATTTTTTTAAATTTCAATCGTAACTGTAAACATTTATGAAGTGAAATAAGTCTAAATACAGTTATTTCTAATAATCATTTTTACATGCATTTTACGAAAAAAAAATGTCATTGAGTTATTTAGAAATTCACATTTTTTATTAAGTGATAATGATGAAAGAAATTAATTCAAAAAATTATCATTTTAATTAAGTATTAATGTTATTTACGTGACTTTTATATTCTACCGCTAATTTAAATGTTGTTGAAATAAGGTGATTGCTAAAATAAAAATCTTTTATAGACTTATGTTTATAAAATTTTCAATACCCGACTGGTGGCTCAGTGGTAACGTGCACCTCTAGTAAGCGTTGGGGCAGAGGTTATATCCTCTGGCGGTTTTGTTGTAGAGCACTGTTTCAAAAAGCGAGGAGACTCGATGGCGTTTGGGATTTTCGGTATCTTGCCTCGTAGTTGGACTACCAAGTGGAAATTTTCATGGTTTCTCCCATACGATGAGCAAATACTGGATAGTTCCCTAAAGTCCTCCCGGATAGCTCCAACCACCTTCTTCAGCAACAAGAAGCTAAATTAGACTTCTACCTAAGGGTGCTCCATCACAACAGAAGCTCTGTCCCTTTGCCGTCCCTTGTGACCTGATGGCAAAAACTGTGGTCTTTGGTATCGCAGGCTTCAGGTTCGAATCCTCGCTGTGGTATGGATTTTTTTGCGAGCGATTCGGAATCCTCATTAAACTGTAGGTCCCGGTCTAATTAGCCCAATGTGTGCAAAAAATGCCCTTGACAAACCAAATCTATCCATGAGTAGACTATTCATGGGTGGCCGTCCCGCACTGCCGGACACTGAGTATTAGTCACAACTACAACAGACTTTTCAATAATATTTGCCAAACGTATTTAATTCCATTTTAATACGTACAAGTTCAGTACAAATATTTTGTATAGGTTTTTTCTACTACCGCGAGAAACGAATAATTGTATTTTTTTACTACACGTAAATTGATTCTTATTTATTTTTAATAATTAAGAAACAATCAGCAAATTTTGAATGCCAAACTCATATTTAATATATTAATAATATAATTTATATGCTATTTTTGTCACTGAATTTATTACATTAATTGCGGTATTAAAGTTTCATTTTTTTTTACTATAATATCTTTTTTTGCCGTTTTTAATTCATCTCAAAATAACATCATATTTTAAGCTATGTTTATTATTCTTTATAACTCGCTGTATTTGCACTAAGTTAAGAAAAGCAAACCTAAATTATAATATATTACAAATATTTTTGATGATGATCGAGCATTTGTTTTTAGTTGCCTTTTTTATGTCTTTTTTATTTTTCATAATAACTAAATTAAAAGAAAGTCATAACTTTATCTGTCAAACGAAAAACAAATTTATAACTGATTAAATTGTGATTTTGATTTAAAATGAATGTTATTTTAAATTTATGATCTACTATAATTGACAAAGTTAACATCAACTGTTATGCAAATCACTCAGTAGAAAAATAGATACAAAACCCATAGATATATTTTTACTTCAGTGTGATGTGACTGCAAGTATTATTAAAGCAAAAGTGAATGAGAATTTCATCAGTATCTTTTATAGTATCCATAAAACTGTCTTATATGGAAATTCATTTCTATATGAAAAACAAACTTTTGATGCCAATTCTTAGATGAATCTTCCTTCCTATCATTTGACTCTGTAGTATAAGATTTTACGGTATTCTTATTTATGTAGATGAAAGTATTCATATTTATTATCATTTGAAATGATAATAAATATGAATATTTAAAATGATTTACTTCTGATTGTAGATTCATAATTTGGTTTTTAATTTGATAACACTTACATTAAATAACGAACATTTGTATTCTCATATAACAGGTGGGCTAAAAGTTTGTAGGCTTGACACATAGATGGCGCTACTAGTATTAAATCCATATGAGTTTTAGTCAGCCCAAAACTTCAATAGACACGTGTATAAATTTGACAGCTGGGTATGGGAGTTATAGCATTTTTAGTGAAGCAACTTTTGTTAGTTTGAAAAAATGGATAAAAGGAATTTCGTGTGTTAATAAAGCAATGCTTTTTTGCGAAAAAAAAAATATTAAAGCCAAGGCTTGGCTTGGTAAACATTATTCGGACTTTGCACCAGGAAAATCAACCGTAAGAAGTGGTTTGCTGAAAATTTAAACGAGGCGAAATGAGCACTGAGGACGATGCACGCAGTGGACTTCCCAAAGAGGCTGTTACCGACGAAAACATCAAAAAAAGTCCGCAAAATAATTTCTGATAACCATAAAATGAAGTTGATTGAGATCTGAGACCCTAAAGATATCAAATTGTGCTGGACATATCGTGAATGAATATTTGGATATGAAAGCTCTATTCGAAGTGTTTGCCGCGCAAAGCTCACAATCGACCCAAAACAACAACGAATGGATGATTCTAAGCAGTGTTTAGCTGTTCAATCGTAATAAACCCGAATTTTTGCGTCGATATGTGACAATGGATGAAACATGGCTCCATCATTTCACCGGAGTCAATCGACAGTCAAGTGGACTGCACGTGATGAACACTAAAAATGGTATAACTCACATACTAATAGTGCAACAGCTGTAAAATTTATACACGTGTCATTTGAAGGTTAGGTCTAACTAAAAATCATATGGATTTAATACTAGTAGTACCATCTATGTATCAGCCTACGAACTTTTCAGTCCACCTGTTAATAACTTATCTTCAGAATTTTTTTCGCGCTTATTAAGATGGAGATTCTAATTACTTGAAGGATGAACATTTGCAACACATTATTTTTCAGATTACTGTGCCATTACACGCCATTCTTCGAAAATTCATCGGGTGATATGTAAAATTTTGTCTTTTGAGATTTGTCTTGAATTAACACTTTAAATTGTTTTGTCCTTAAAATAACGGATAAAATGTGTAGAGCACATTCTTAGTGAACGTCCTGTTTGTTGGGTCCTAATGTTTCGCTGTGCTGATGAACTCTGAGAAGACATATGGAAGACGCCACAAATTATAATTCCAAAAGACTTGTACAGCGAGTTTTCTGCATAATAAATCCATTTTGTGGCTTAGGAAATAAGAGACCACCAATTTGGGAAAGAACACATAAGATCCAAACACGTGTAATTAACATTTAATGAAAACATTTTATTTTTATGTGAACAGAAATGAACAGAAATTGAAATTACATTTTGACGTTCGAAATAATGATTATGATTGAAGGATGATGAAATGTGATGAAAATTAGTGGATAACGAAAATTTTTGAAATGAAGATGGGAATTATTGAAATCATGATTAAAATGTTCGGTGAATGGATGGTGAAAATGATTGATGAATAAAATGTTGTGAAATTAAATGAAAATTGATTGAAACTCTACTTGAATGAAATATTGATGAAAATGAAATAATGATGACATTGAATGGAAATTGAATGGAATAATATGACATTGAATGAAAATTGAATGAAATAATGATGGCATTGAATGGAAATTGAATGAAATAAGGATGGCATTGAATGGAAATTGAATGAAATAATGATGGCATTGAATGGAAATTGAATGAAATAATGATGACATTGAATGGAAATTGAATGAAATAATGATGGCATTGAATGAAAATTGAATGAAAAATGATGAATGAATAATGAATGAAATAATGATGAATTGAATGATTGAATGAAATAATGATGAACACTGAATGAAATAATGATGACATTGAATGGAAATTGAATGAAATAATGATAACTGAATGAAATAATGATGACATTGAATAAAAATTGAAAGAAATAAGGACATTGAACGGAATTGAATGAAATAATGAATGAAATAATTGAAATGAAAAAAAAAAATTGAATGAAATAATGATGACACTGAAAGAAAATGAATGAAATGATGATGAAATGAATGAAATAATGATGATACTGAATAAAAATGAATGAAGTATTGAAGAAATTATTGAAAAATAATGATGAAAAAAAAAAATATTTAAAATTCAAGAAGCCATTTTTATTTTGACGAAAAAAAAAAATAAAATAACTTTTTGAGTAACGCCCAATAACCTTCATTATTTTTAAAATTTTACTTCTACCCATTATTTTTTTCTCCCTCTTAAATGTTCGGCGAGATTTAAACTTCTTGTTTATGCAATCATTTTCTCCCGATTACCATTCTGTGCAAATGCTTAAACTATCTGTTTCACTTTTTTTATCCTTTGTCTGATCTGCTATACGAAAAAAAAAAAATAATAAGCATGTTTTATCCGTGCATTTGTAATGACACATTGAGAAAGTTCTCGAAGAAATGAGTATCTTGCACGCGATGGCGCATTGTTGAGGGATGTCCGTGGATTGCAGAGAAAAAAAATGACCGTCATATTTGTTGAAAATCTGAACTATTCATTATCTGCGAGATTAGTTAAAAAAACGCCCTAGGAGAAATTTTGATATCCACTTGCCCTCGTTTTCTGCATGAAAGTGAACTCAAAAATAGACAGTGGACGACAGTAGTTTTTAATTATGCAATTGTTACTGATAATAGATTGGGTTGGTTTTTGATGAAAGATGGGCAATTAATTTTGACATGTAATTTGTTAATGTCAGTACTAATTAATCATTTAATATATATTATACGTGTTTTAATTCGATCAAATTAACTGAAATGAATATAAAAAACCGTTGTAATTTTTATTATAATCGATTAGCTTATTTTAATTTGACTGCTTTTAAATGTTGTAGATTCAACTGTGAGATATCTGCATTATTGTGTAGGTTGGTTTTAAAAGACTCTAAAATGTTATTTTTGTAAATACAGTAAAAGACAAAAAAGTTTATCTAATTATCTATGTAGAATATTTATCAGTTGCTATTTGGCTATTTTTAGTATTCTTTTGGATAGTTTTTTTTTTTTTTAAATTTAATCAGTCAGTTTAATTGAAAGTATTATAACAATGGATATTGTTTTATTTTATGAATTCTGTAAACATATTTTAATTAGAGAACTTTCAAATGGAACTTATTTTTTTAAGAAATGCAATGAGATTTGAAGCAACAGTTCAGATAGCATTTGTTAATTCCTGGTGAATTAAATTGTATTTATGTGAAACCATCTAAATGATGTTAGCTATTTGGTTCGTTGTAATTCATCTTTTAAAGAAACCATTTTGGAAAGTGAATTGTTATTAAATTATTAAATAACAAACTTAATTTATTTTGTTATTTATAGGATAAATGAGCTGTTAAATCTATTTAAAAATTTTCACACTGAAACGTTTATGCACAAATTAAAAAGAAATGCATACATACCTCAATATTTATCAAAACTTCTTCTTCAAATGATGTCGACGGTATGTAGCCATGTGGTACGAATACTCACTCAGACGGTTGTCAGCCCTACGTCTATCACTCTACAGTCATATCAGAACATGATCAATGGAAGTGGATTCCGAAGCACTACATGGTACCGCCGGTACTCGAGCAAGAAACATGTGGTACAGAGCACCAGAGCGCTAGCCACTCGGCCATTAGACCCCATTCATACATCCTCTATCAGTATTTATATATGACATATTTCTACTTTATATAATTAATTAAACTTTATTTTCAAAGTTAATTATTTATTTTTCCTTAAAATACTTTTACATTTTTAAGTGAAAACAAATGAATAATGAATAAAAAAAAAAAATACATTCCTTTCCCCCCCTCTCGACCCCCCCAAAAAAAAAAATTTAAACTTTTATTAAGTTTACATCCCATACATTATTTATTGAAATTTATTATTATTTACTTCGGAGTTAATTATAATTAATACAATATCAATGCTATTCAAGTGTCTTGGTGTTTTGATGAAATGAAATGAAACTCAACAAAAACTAGATTGTTCCTTTTTGATATGTGGAGAAGTACATTTTGCCAGACATCTCCTCTCATGTAAAAGCTATTACAATGCTTGGCAGAGTCCTTTTCCTGTAATGAAGATAATAACGTTGAAAACAAAACTGATGAATAACCAACCATCTGATTATAAGTTAATTTTTTTCTTTGTGGGGAAAACCATTTTATGTTACGTGCTGCAGATACATAGTTATTTCTTCTCTTTTTGAGAAGACAGTTGGAAAAATAGTAATTTGGAGCAATATTGTTATGTGTTACTGTTAAAGTCTCCGCCTTCAGTTTGACCCTCAATCTCAACTGTCTGCACCGCAACCAACTGATAAGGACATCGTTATAAATGCAAATCCACTGCTTTAATATTATTATTTTTTAATGGAACAAAATTGAGCATGCAACCACCAAATAAAACAGATAATGCACGAAACTCATTGTAATAGTAAATTAAGAAAAAAATTAACAGATACAAACTGTTCAATACTATGAATATTAATTACATTTTAACATGGTTTTTTACTCATAAGAAATATTTAAATTAGCAAAAGTAAAAGAAAAAAAGTTTTAGGAAGAAATTTTTATTGTGCAATGTAGAATAATAATCCTTATAAATAACTGTATTTAATACAATTAAAGAACTGAAGATATTTTTAATTAATTAATTTTTCTATTTGTGTCTACGCGATGTATATGGACTATTGCTATTCACACTTATATATCAGAACTGATGCAGATTCAGCGTTATACAGAGTGCCCCTCTACTCTATTCAAGCGAGACTGTCCTGATTTCCATCAAGTCAAATCGCTTTCTTAACTACATATATATGCATGAATAACCCCACTAAAATATCCAGAAAATTACTACATAAAACATGAAAGAAATTGTTATATGGTCTGTTTTAATAAGTTGCATTGTATTACAGCTTACAAAACCCACAAAATTCTTTTAAGAATATTTATATCAGAGATGGAGAAGTAAACAATTTGAGAAAAATTGAATTATAATTTAAAATAGGAAATTTTCAAAATGGATACCATAAAATTGTTTAAAAATCTGTTCATTAATATTTTTTGTTATAGATATAAAGCCCATTAACTTTCTCAGTCAAAAATAAATGTTTTGTAAATTACCTTGCTGTTGATACCAAAAAATATATGCATTCAAGAAGTATATGAATTATATAGATAGGATTATAAGTAACAATTTGTTTCAACAGAGGGCATTTTGTTTAAAAACTTTTTTTGAAAATAAAACTGCAATTGCAGTTTAGAGCTCATAGTCTTTTATTAAATTCAAGGACAACTGGGCTATTCATATTGTCTTTTTTTAGAACTTACCCTTCTTTTAGAACTTACCCTTTTAGAACTTATTCTTTCTCATTGAATAGGGATTCTTGAAATCTCTTCAACATATCCAACACTTCTTCGATGGGAAATGGACACTATATCATATGCATCAGCGGGAATCGATGTAAAGTTTTTCAACGTTAATTATCGATTTACAAGATCATAAATGAGTTGTTGGAGGAAAATGTTCGAGTGCTTAAATAAAAATGCAGAAAAAGAAATTGCATTAAAAAAGTTAACGTAGTTGAAAAGACTTTAACGACTATAAGACTATATATAGACTATAACTAAAAATGGATTTAAACTATAAAAAATGGATAAATTTGTAAACATACGTTGTCATACCACGTTTTTATAAGCATAATATGTATTTATTTTCGGAATTTTGATATTTAATTTCTTAATGAAAAAAATCGATAAACTCAATAAAATTGAGGGATCGATTTTTTGTTTTTGATTATTGATTAGTAGCTGTGTATTTGAAATCTAAATTTCTTATTCATTATTTTTTTCAATTACTGACTCAGGAAATAACTAATATAAAATTGTAGTTAAAATTTTATTATCATAAAATTGAAATTATTTTCTCCTCAAAAATGTTCAAAAATGAAAAATCGAAACTATAAATCCGATATATTAATTTCACTTTATTATGTCATGTAAAATATCCAAATGTTATTTTAATAATGCTTTCAACAACTTGTTTGTTTCTTCGCACGCTGTGAAATTATGCAAATGGTGTGATTACTTTAAGAGGCCAACTGGGGTCAGGGTAATAACTTTAGGGATTATTTGATTTAATAAATCAGAAAAGAATAGTAATGTAATACATTAAAGAGAGTGGTTTGTCGTTTGAGTATAAAAAAGGCAACATTTTAATACCTTTTCGTGCTTTTTTATTGTTCATTCCTTTTTTTTTTGTCCTTTTTACATTGATTTATGAATGCTTTAAACTTGCTAACCCATTTATAACGTTAACACATGTAGACATATAACATTATAAACACTAATGTTGACATAACATAGGTATGTCAACTTTGTCTCCTAGAAAATTGTGAAAGTAGTGTTTTTCATGAATACTTACAAGGATACTGACCCAGATTTGTCTATTTTATTGGAGGACTCTAAGGAGATCTGTAAACCTAGTGGTTCTCAAACATATTTCTCCTGCAGCCCCCCCTCCCCCGAATGCCCTTCCGAAAAAAAAAATTACTCATCACCCACCTATCCTGAAAATCTACTTTCTAAACAAACAAACAAGAAAAAAAAAAAAAAAAAAAAAATAATAATAATAATAATAATTAAAAAATTGTTTTCATAAATATTCTATAAAGTTGTTGTAAGTAAAACACTTCAAGATCTACTATTATTCAAGGATTTATTTAATGAAATAAATCATTCGCATTATAGTAAAAAAAATTTAAATAACGAAAGAGAATGCAAAAATTAAAAAATTAAAAACAATATTGAAAATGATTCTAATAAAAAGGATGAACCCGTTGCGATGCTGTCGATGGATTAATCCTCGGCTCTATTTTGTCCGCAGTATTCTTAATTCATTGCGATTCTTTTTCTCTCTCTCTTTTAAAAAAAGAAAATTTGTAACAGCTATAAATCCACTTTTCTCTAAATATTATGCAGGGGATGCAATTAAAAACTTTTGCATTATAGTCTACAATCCAGGATTAGCTGTGGGTATATACTTTTGCAGCTATAATTGTTGTTAATATCTTTAAATTGTCGACGAATAGTTTCTTGGAACTTTATCTTCGCTTACTTTTCTAGGGTTTTCGCCCCATTTATTTTTATTAAACACTAAATCCCGCCCTCTTAATAAGGCGGTACCGAAAGCCACTCTTAGAAACCAATAACCAGTGTAAGTTATTAAATAATGTTTGTTTTTGGTTTATAAAGTTTATTATACATTATTATTTACAATTTGTTATAAGACTTCATTGTTTTGTGTTTGTCTATCAACGACAACGATAACATTCCATGTTTACTATTGCCACGTGGCTTCCTTTTTCTTCTTCGTTGGAGCAACAACCCCATGCTGTTTTTCTTTTTTTTTCCAATGCCGTCTGCCTACTGGAAGATTTCGAGACAGGAAATGATTTCTTTTTTATGGAGTAAGATTGTCAGTTCACGTCCAACGCTCTACCGTCAAATTAAACCAAGACTACAGTTTTAAAGTGGATTCCGAACCTCTACAAACATCCGAACCCAAAACCTGTGTCACCGAGCGCCAGAAATGCTGTAAGCAATGTAACTATTAAATCCCGTTTGATTGTCATAAGTTTAACATACATTATTATTCACAATTTTCCATGAATACTACCAAGGATACTAATAAAGGATACTGACCCAGATTTGTGTATTTTATTGGATGAAACACAGAAGACTCTAAGGAAATTATGAACCTAGTAGTTCCCAAACATATTTCTCCTGCGGCCCGTTTTTTCCGAAAAAATAATTGCTCATCACCCATCTACCCTGAAAATCTACCTTCTTTAAGCAAAAAGAAAGTGATAAATTTCACAATTTGTGAGAGACAACTTTGTCTTATATTTGACGATCAACGACACGATAACATTTCATGTTCACTATTGCCACGTGGTTTTCTTTGTATCGAGGGCTATTTTCATCCACGGACATATAATAGCAGCCGCCGAGTTCTGCAATCTCCCCGCTGAAATTTTAATCTGAAACCGGATAAGGTAACAATACCTGAATCAAAAAGCACCGTAGATCTGATTACGGCCACCCGACAGAGTCCAAATCTGCGTCTGCCCTAATTACTGCAGGTTTAGTGGTAAAAGCAGCAGAAAAAAAAAAAGAAAACCTTCGTCTCTCGTCATTGTCCGACAGATGGAGGCGATATTATTTGAAAGAGTACCTGGCAGCAGTAAATCTCTCACCCCTAATATCGTGCAATGTCATTCCCAGAAGCGAGAGTAGATCCTTTTTTTTTTTTTTTTTTTTTTTTTTTTTTTGGTTTTAAAGGTCACTGCGTGCCATTGTGTTTGATCCCGTCCACTAATGGCTGCCGAGCGGTGTTTTACGAGTGCGTACGGGAGCACGAAAAGGAATTGCATGAGAACGAGTCGTTTTGTCTGGATTCGTTCCGCTGATGGGTCCCACTGTTGGTGCTGCGGGTTTTATCTGATCGGTTTTCAAAATGTGAACGGGTTCGGTTCGGATCGGTGTGGGTTATTTCAACAGCGAATTAATTTATTGTGTTGATATAGAGTGAGATAATTAACATATTAAGTTACTGATTCTAAATAAAATAAATCTGCTTTTGCTCTATTTTTTTTTTTTTTTTTATATAAAACTGGGTGGGTTCTCCTGTTACCATAATTTGCCGTAACTAAAGCACAATAAAAGGTTCAAAGACAATTATATTATATTTTGTTGTTTTTTACAAAGGTTCTTTGCCTTTCCGATTATAAATGTTATGGAAGAAAGTGGTTGGCAAATGCTTTTATTTTTATTATACTCATTTTATGCTATTTAATGTTTCGTAATGTTATAGAGATTAAGTTTAATTTTCAGAGAAGTGTTTTAAAATTCTAATTAAATCATATCGAAAAAGTGAAATTGTTTTTCATTTGAGGTTAATTTTTATGTTGTTGACTGATTTAAATTTGCTTTTATTCCTTTTTCTTGAAAAGTATAAGTAAAACCTCTTAAGTTGAGTAAATATATATAAATCAAGTAAATGAAAGAAGTATAAAAAGCATATTTAAGTTGTGGTATGAACATCTATTGTAAATATGTATTGCGCGAAAAACATACATATAATGATATATGTGAAAAACATAAATAAAATTATATATGTATTACGATATATATATAAAAATCGCGGGAACATATAATTTGTTGAAATATATGAAAACACGCTAAAAAATATGTGCATATCTTTATCTTAACCTGTATTTTTTTTTTTGTTTTAATACCTTCGCAGTGGATATATGCTAAAAACCATAGTTCTTTGGGCTTTTGAGTTAAGGAAGCTCAGTTTGTGTTGTTGTGAATAATCCTCAGTGTACGTCAGCGCGGGACGGACATCCCATGAGTAATCTACTTATGGATGGAAGGAAAGTTAGCAGCCTTCTGTTGTGATGGAGCAACCGTAGATAGAAGTCTAGCTTGGCTGCGAGTAGCTGAAGAAGGAGGGCAGTGCCTTCCGGGAAGACTTTTAGGGTGGGCTACCCCTATTAGTATTGTATGGAAGAAAAACCCGGAAAATTACCCCCAATGCAGTCCGACTCATAAGGCAAAAGGCTGGACATCCCAAACGCCATCGAGCCTCCTCGTTTTTGAAACAGTGTATACAACATTGCACTAAGAGATTGAACCTCAGCCATGATGCTCACCACCGGCGCACGTTACCACTGAGCCACGAGTCGGGCGGAAGCTCAGTTTGAAACGCGACAATCGAGCTAAATCATAATTTTCAGTGTCTACGCTGGGAATAAGTACGATAAATCTGAAGGCTGGCAACACCTTTATTAGTACCCCATCCCATTTCTTCAAATTTAATCAAGCAGAATCCATTTTTAAAATGACCATTCCAATTTGTGGCGCCATGAGGAAATAAATCCTTCTTCCCAGATGAGTGATTCTGACTCATCGTGGAAACGGCATGACACAATTATCATTATCAGGGGGATATTTCTTTTACTATAAATATGCATGAGAGTCTCTATATAGCTCTGGATATTCAGTGGTAGATGTGGAGTAAAGCAAAGCAAAATCATATATCGCTGATAATGGTGATGATGACGTCATGACCATTTCCATGATGATGAGTCAGAGTCCTTCATCATGGAAGAGCGATTTCTATTATCTTAAAGTGGTTAATTATTATTATTTTTTTTGGTTATTTTGGTATGTATCTACAATCGTTTTATGTGAAGGCATATCACAATATGTCAAGCGGAAATCCCTAATAAAAGTAATCAAGTGGTTTGTTTAAAATCAGTAATTGAAGACAAATTTGATAATACGATTCACCATAAACATTGCTGTTATTTTTATGACATCCTATTCAACAAGTTTGTCGAATTTCCATACCACCATGCAAAAAGAAAGAAAAAAAAGTGCAAGTACCACCATGTTTTCCTGAGAACACCATTGCGTGATGTGCATCTGCTTAATTGGACATACCCCGGATGCATACTTCCGTGCATAAATTACTCTGAGTGCTGTCATGTTGATTCATGCATGGAAGAACCGCAATTGCTGATGATAATTACCTTTCCACTCATTATCGGAACAAACGAGAGGCATCTTCACTCAGTGGCTCTACATGCTTGACCCCCTCCTTTCCCCATCCTTTTTTTCTTTTATTTATTTACATAGTGCGATTGTCTGTAGCCAAGTCTCAAATAGCTTATACGTGATTAGTGAAATTTTTATTGCTGTACAACTGTCCATTGTTACTTTTGTAATGGCCTCTCGTACAAGGGAAGTAAACACTGGATGTAATTTTCTTATGAATAGAGTATCTTCATTTTTTTTTTAATTTGGACTTTTAAGTATAAGTGCATGGATATTTTGAAATTAGCATTTAAAAACTTTTTATTGGTCTGTGGCCAGGTGTGGTAGCGTCTTTTTATATGTTGTAAAGAGATTTATGTCATGGATAATTTTTTTCTGTGAAACATTATAAAATTATTAATCAATTAATTTGATTACTTCATCATTGTGAATAAGAATATAATTACATTAATCCGATAAAGAAATCTTGGAGATAAATTATTTAAATGAATATATGAAATTTATAAAATTTTATAAATGAATGCTTTTTTATGGATCTGGAATGGTTTGAAGGTAAATTATCGTTGCCCTTCTGTTTACTTTGAAAACAATACCTGCAAGAAGTTTCTTTGTCTATGCTGGGTATAGGTATATTAAACCTGTGGGATTTGGGTCCTTCAATACGGTTAAAGATGTTGCTGTGAGTGCGAACTTCCAAGAGGCGTTCAATGGATGTGTTCAACCGCAAAATGCAAACACCAAAGAACTGCAGTGATACCAAAGAATGACGTTGAACCATCCAGTTGATGTTTGCACTCTAAAATGGTCAATAAATTGAATGGGTTCGTTATTCAATCTTGAAGAAATCTCAGAAACATTTCATAGTATACTCTCATAGCCAAAAAAAATTTTTAAAAAAGGATTTTTTTATATAATGTAGTCGGAAAAAATATAAACTAAAACACTTTGTTATTGACACTGGAAAGTTATTTTTAATTGTGAATTTATAATGATATTTAACTATAAAAATATTTAAAATAAAATTTGTATAAATTTGTATTCATTCATAAATTCGAATGTATAAAATTTGTATTTGTTCATAAATTCGTATGTATAAAAATAGTATTCGTTCGTAAATTCGTATGTAAAAAATTTGTATTCGTTCATGAATTCGTAAGTATAAAATTTGTATTCGTTCATAGATTTGTATGTATAATATTTGTATTCGTTCATAGATTCGTATGTATAAAATTTGTATTCGAATTTGTATAGAATAAATTGTATCGAATAAATAATGTAATGAATAAATAAGAAATTTGTATCGAATAAATTTGTATTCGTTCATAAATGCGTATGTATAAAATTTGTATTCGTTCACAAATTCGTATGTATAAAATTTGTATTCGTTCATAAATTTATATGTATAAATTTGTATTCGTTCATAAATTTATATGTATAAATTTGTATTCGTTCATAAATTTATATGTATAAATTTGTATTCGTTCATAAATTTATATGTATAAATTTGTATTCGTTCATAAATTTATATGTATAAATTTGTATTCGTTCATAAATTCGTATGTATAAAATTTGTATTTGTTCATAAGTATAAAATTCGTATTCGTTTATAAGTTCATATGTAGAAAATTCGTATTCGTTTATAAGTTCATATGTAGAAAATTCGTATTCGTTTATAAGTTCATATGTAGAAAATTTGTATTCGTTCATAAATTTGTATGTATAAAATTCATAAAAATTTGTATAATCGTAAAAATTCGTATTCACATACGAATATATAATATAATATATTCGTATGTGAATACGAATATATTATATTATATATACGAACATATTCGTATTCACATACATAATATATACATATATTCGTATGTAAAAATTGGTTTAACAGTGTAAACATATTTTCATTGACGAAATAACACATTCATATTATCAGTTCGAATCGTATGACGCATAACAATTTCAGTTATTTATTTTTGTTTGTTTCTATATGCAAAATAGCCTCTATCTTGATGGTGACAAGCTCGTCTTGCAAGAAACTGTTTCAACAGTTTTTAAATCATACTTAACTTTGAATAAATTGTTTTAACAATTTCAATCCTTGAAAACCTTCACATTTTTGAAGAAATTGTTTTAGAAGTTTTTAAATGCTTGATGACATTACTTATCTTTGCAGAAACTGCTTGAACAGTTTTTAAATGCTTGATGCCATATTTATTTTTGAAGAAACTGTTTTTATATCCACATTGCATTTGTAATCACACCATGGAATATTTTGTTTTATGTAAAATATTAGAACAAAAATTTTTTTTTTTTTTTTTTTTTTAATATAATCGAAAAAATATGAATTAATACATTTAGTTATTGACACTGGATAGTTATTTTTAATTATAAATTTATAAAATTAAACTATGAAATCATGATAATGTATAACAAGAAGTATTTAAAATAAAATTCGTATTCGTTCATGTATTTGTATGTATAAAATTTGCATAAATTCTTATTCCTATGTATAAAATTCGTATTCATTTATAAAATTTGAGGATTCGTTCTCTAAAACTTTAATTTATCCTCATCTAATATATCAAACACGTTTCCCATAGGAAAGTGACTGACAAAATTAAACAAGTAATATAAAAAAAACTTTTAAAGTCAATTCCTACTTTTTTTTTCATTAAATTGCAGAAAGTTCTTTATAAATAAAGTTGAAATTTTCCTCTTATATATGGCGCCATCTGTAGGTGAATACAGCTTAAATCTAAAAAAAAATCTAAAATTAAAGAATTAAATTCAATTAATGAATTAATATTTGAAAAAAATGCATTATCATCCAGTGTCATCCACTAGAAATTTTAAAAAAATGTATTTGAACTTGAGCGGATGAATAAAAAGTGTTTTATTAACGATTGAAAATTTGAACAAGATATATATAGGGAGAGTGTGAGTTAATAGAAGGAATTGAAAAAAAATAACATAACGTAGGATGAATTTTTCTAATATTGTATCATATATATCCCATCTGAAACATTTATATTTTTTAAAAAATTTGAAGGACACAGGACTCCTACGCAGTAAATCTAGTTCAGTAATTTCTAGGTTTTTTTCTTAAGTGTAAGATAATTTTCAAAACATTAAAATTTAAGGCATGATTTCTGTTTTACATACAGTGACTAACTGAGGTCATTATATATGCCAAGGTCGGCACTGTTTCACCGAGATGATAATTTCATTCTGTACATGCACAACACATAAATATTACCTAATTAAAACTGTGTGAAAATCAACGTGTGCATTATCAGAGGTAGTTTTTGACAAGTTTCACAGATGTAGGAATGAACAATGTATTCAGTGGTACGTAGTTTAATATTTAAAAATTGTGCAGAAAAGTAAATTAATGTAAATATTTTATGCTAATCAAAATACAGGAAATAAATAATTTTTCAAACTTTTATTCTATTCGAGATAAAGAATCAAATTTATTCAAAAATATTTTTATTAAGAATATGTTTTAATGGTAACTGAAAAGTGTATGTACAATAAAAAGTTCGTTTAAAAATTTTGATTTTTTTTTTTTTGTGAACAAATTCCTATTGATAATTGTTTTTTCCCAAAATTTCTCTATTTAAGTAATTTATATTTATTTAAAATATATTTTAGTCATTTAAAAAAAAAAATAAGTACCTATTATATATTGGTATAAAAAGAGCTTTTAGATGTTTTTGGTACATATTTAAACATCAAAAAAATTTCAGAAATTAATATGTTTTTTTTATTTTTGGGTATTTATAAATAGTCTTCATAATTTTTAACATATTAAAAGAGCAGTTATTTTTTATTCTGAAACAAAATATTAGAATAAAAATGAACTTTATTATTTAAAGTTTAAAATGATTGATATCAAATAAATTCCAATAATTTTATTTATGTATTTTGAATTTAATTAAAATATTCCAAGTAAATTTTTAAAATTAAAGATCATTTTTGTGGTGTCTGTAAATTAACTGACCTTTTTTCATCAGTAAAGAGAAAGAAAGTTTAGTTTACTCGATTTCCTATAGATGGCAGCAGTAGTGATGATAAATAAGATTTTTTTTTTTTTTTTTTTTTTTTTTTTTTAAATCTCCTTTTGATTTCACTTTTTTCTTGAAATTATATTTTTATCTCTTGTATAACTGAAAACTACAAAATTTTTTAAATAACTCATAAAATAAATTAAATACTTATGTATCATTTTTTTTTAATAAAATTAATGTTGCATAATATTATTATTCAACTGCCTAGATATATAACGATGATATTATATAATGTATTTCGATATTCCAATTTTCAATATTATTATTTTTCTCAACCAAATTTACAGAAGCAAAATATATTATATTTGCTAAATCAGGGACATTTAATTAAATTAATTAAATTCACTTAATTAATTTAATTATTTTTAAATTAAATTTGACAGATTAAAACTAAATTATTTTGTCAAATTTTGATAAAATAATAGAGTTTTAATACTATTATTTTTTTCAAATTTTAATCGCGTAATTTATTAATTTTTTCTCTATTGAGTTCACAGTCCGTGGTACAAACTGTCATGCATTTTTACAAATTAAATTATCAAAAACATTTTAAAATCTGTCACTGTCAAACAAAAACAATTTTTTAATTTATTTTGATTCAAACAAGAACAATTATCTTATTTATTTTCACGTGTACCAATAACTAGCGCTAACAGTTCTTATCGTAGAAATCAATAAACAATGACCTTGTTTATTTGATTTTATATCAAAAGTGGGTTTTGGGCATGTGTCTATTTTCTTTCACCTTCAACCACCAACACCGGTAAAGCACCGTTAACATTGAATTTCTTATTTCTGTTCGTACCACAGATTTCAAGGAAAAAATTTAAAGAAATGCAAAGTTTTTTTTTAAAAAAAACGTTATCGTTACTTGGTTATCGTAGAGCATTTTTACACACAGTTGGTTGAAAAGGAACACCAATGCATTTCTAATTAGACCTTGTAGAGGTCGTAGAGTAGAATGGGTAATAATAATAATGTGGAATTAATTAGAATTTTAATTCTTGTCTCTGGATGTCACGGTATCTCAATTTGATCCTAATTATGTTTTCATTACCGAAACTCATTACTATTATTTTTGAACCGGTGGTGTCCCAACCGGTTCGTTTTGCGTGAATTGGTGGTGATAAGGGAGAAATTCGTATCTATTAGTTAGTGTGTGGGAATTCAATCGAAATAGCCATTGAAATGTTTTAGTGAATTCGGTGGGATTTTCACAATGTTGTGGACTCGTCCGAAGAAAATTGTGAAAGAGTTTAAACTCTTTAAAGCCTACTTTAAAAAGGATATCAAGGATATGATAAATGTAACGTATTGTTTTCCTTTTTCTCTTTTGATACTGAATGAAATCGAAATTATTTTTCTCGTTTGAAATTTCGAAAGCTATATATTTAAATTTTTGATAATTATTTCTATTTGATAATCATTTCACATTTGATGACTAACATTTAATATTCATTTAATAATACATGATAATCATTTCACATTTGATAACTAACATTTAATAATACGTGATAATCATTTTACATTTGATAACTAACATATAATAATACATGATAATCATTTCTCATTTGATAACTAACATTTAATAATACGTGATAATCATTTTACATTTGAGAACTAAAATTTAATAATACGTGAAAATCATTTCACATTTGATAACCAACATTTAATAATACATGAAAATCATTTCACATTTGATAACCAACATTTAATAATACATGAAAATCATTTCACATTTGATAACCAACATTTAATAATACGTGATAATCATTTCACATTTGATAACCAACATTTAATAATAAGTGATAATCATTTGACATTTGATAACTAACATTTAATAATACATGATAATCATTTCTCATTTGATAACTAACATTTAATAATGCATGAAAATCATTTCACATTTGATAACTAACATTTAATAATACATGAAAATCATTTCACATTTGATAACTAACATTTAATAATACATGATAATCATTTCACATTTGATAACTAACATTTAATAATACATGATAATCATTTCACATTTGATAACTAAATTCTAATAATAATTTAATAATACATGATAATCCTTTCTCATTTGATGTTTCTTTCTAGTTGAAAATCATTCTCGTTTGATTATTCTTTCTAGAAGATAATCACTTCTCATTTGAATTATTATTTGTAGTTGATTGTCAGTTTTTCATTTGATTATTCCTTCTAGTTGCTAGTCATTTTTATTGGATAATTATGTCTAATAGGAAATATGGATGAAATGATATTTTCTCTTTATTCTTTTATTTTGGTTTGATCATTTTTATAAGGATGTTGTTATTTAATGTTAACACTTTATATTATTTATATAAATTAAAATTTATAAATTGGAAGGTAGCCTTTCTCTAATTTTTAAAATTTCGTTTAATATGAATTTAAAGGATTCCAATGAAATAGTTAAATTTGGTTTGGTTGGTCGTATTGGTTATTCATGTACAATTAATAATGATAGGAATATATGTTACATCACATTAATGTTTTTCCATAAATTCAATTGCATCAAATTCCTTATAATTAAAATAAAGGGCTGCGATTTAGGGAATTAATTTTTTATTCAATTATTTTATTTAGTTATAATAATAATTATCGATAAAGTATGGAAAAGTGTTATTCATAATTCTTAAAATCATGTAATTTTTATTTCTTCATTTTTTATGTAGATAAATGTAATCTTAAAAGGCAATGCCTGCATGCTTTGAATATGAGATTAGATATTTACGTAATAATTTAATGAAAACTTAAAATCCAAAATATCTTAATTTGTAAAATAGGCGTTCTTATAGGCGTTAATTTGTAAAATAGGCGTAAATTTTTGTCACTCTTTACAGCGTCGCTTAAAGTTTTTAATATTTTGTTATAGAATTGTTATTAATTACTTACTATCAAATAAAAATATTAAATCTTAAAAATATTATAAGAAATATATGAAAATTTTAGAATACTCCTCGATTTGCAAATAGAAATTGCCCTGAAAATTTCGTTTGACGATTTGTCCTTCGAGAAGTGCATCTAATGGACTGATTTCATTTATAGTTATAGAAGCTAATATGAAGTAATATAAAAATATAATTTACTTTTTATCTTCAATTTTTATTTAATGTTTCGTTTACAATTACCTATTGTTTTGTAATCAAAATTAAATCGATGTTTACACACTTATATTTGATAAATTTAAATACACTTATTTAATTAAATAACAAAATTATAATTAAATGAATAAATTTATAAAAAAAAAAATCAAAAATATTTTTAAAAATTTGAAAATAAAAAAAAACCATAAAAAATAATATTTTTTAGTGTCCTAACTAAATTCAGTAGCTTTGCACAGTAGTTTATATTGTTATAGTTATTCCGAAAACTAATAACACACTTTTTTCTCCCTGCAGATCCTTTCCTCCCCCACCCCTGTGCTGGTCGCACCACCCCCACTACCACCCACCCCCTCCTCCCGCCATGCCCGACGTGCCCTTGATCCACCGCGCCCTGGTGGCCGCCCGCGAGGGAGACCTGCAGGGGCTGCAGCTGCTGCGGAAGAAGCAGGAGCTGCTGCAGGGGCTGCACGACGACTTCGGGGCCACCTGCGTCCACTACGCGGCCAGGGGCGGACACGTGAAGGTGCTCGAGTTCCTCCTCAACAAGTGCTCCATGAGGGCCAACGTGCGCTCCTTCGTGGGGGCCACCCCCGCCCACGACGCCGCCGCCATGGGCAAGCTGCCCGCACTCGTGTGGCTCCTCAGGAACACGGACTGCACTCTTTGGGACAGGGATAAAGATGGCGCCACCGTTCTTCATATTGCAGCGAGGTGAGATTTTGTATTGATATTTCTTTTTAACTGTAGTAAAACAACACCTACTGATAAAACAAGTAATATACTATATATAAAAATATTAAAGTCAATTCCTACATCTTTTCATTATATTGCAGAAAGTCTTTTATAATAAATTATTTTTTTTAGTTAATCTGGCGCTTTCTATTGGTAGATATATACAACTTAAATCTAAAGGAAACTAAAATGAATTAATTAAATGTAATGAATGAATTAATATTTGAAAAAACTGTATTAGCATCCAGTGTCATCCACTACAAGTACAAAAAAAAAATTTATTTGAACGTGAGTGGATGAAT
Source organism: Caerostris extrusa (assembly GCA_021605095.1). Lineage (NCBI taxonomy): Eukaryota > Metazoa > Arthropoda > Arachnida > Araneae > Araneidae > Caerostris > Caerostris extrusa. The sequence goes on from BPLR01006598.1 coordinate 41,521, forward strand.
AAAAAGTATTTTATGAACGATTGGAAATTTGAACAAGATATATATAGGGAGAGTGTTGGGCTAATAGAAGGAATTGAATACAGATAAAAGTTAGCTAATTTAATTTCTTTTCATTTTAAATCATTTATCTTTGTTTTTATCCCAAATAATCTTTTTTTCTCGGTAGAAAAAATTAAAGGAATTTTGAATTACATAATTGACGATTCATTTGCTTATAAATATATAATTTTCTCACAGAATTAGACAAAAATTATATTTATATATTTTTAACAAGATGCCTGATTAATAGTAATTAAAATTTGCACAGTGAAAATGTTATTTCATTTTAAAGGAGAACTCAACGACAAGGAGAAAAAGGGTTTTTTTTTTTTATTTATAATAAAATTTTATTCATGAAAAACGAAACGAATTATTATCTTCAACGAATCCTTAAGAAACGAACTTTTACGAAATTTATTTTTATTCAAATATAATAAGTCAAAAAATGCATCAAAATTTAAAATTTATTCTTTTATAATGTGTGTGTTTTTTTCCAAAGGTGACTTTCTTTGTAAATGTAAGAAACAGATTTTTATAAAACCTTGTTTACTATTTAGTTTAAACACTAAGCACAACAGTTTTAATAATTTATATAATTAGATCTAGTTTATATTATATATATTTTTGAAAGATTAAAAGCAAATCTTATATAATTATAGAATTACATAAGAAATTAATGTATAGATAAGGAATTTTTCTCGAAGTATTTTTCATTAAATAAGAACACACACATTGCTGAGGTTTTTCACAAAATTAAATTTATCATTACTAAAATTGAAATTAACTTAATAAACATTTCTGATAAACTATCATTTTTTATATGTATAGATATGTCTATGTATGGATACTCAATCTTTGTATATTATTATTTGACATCATTGGGAAAATGTAAAATTATTAAATACACGAATTATAAATTGTAATTTGCTAATTCATTTATTTTTGGATAAACCTCGTTAGTTTTGTTAAATTAATTAATTTAATTTAACCTCGTTAAATTAATGAATTTATGTAGGTGGTCAAATATATTATATATTTTTTAAATTGATTAATTTCTAACTATTATTTCAAGAATGGAAATGTTTTTAGAAATTACATCTATTTCCTCAAATAACAAAACAGTATTGGTAAAGAAATATGAAATTTATAAGAAAAACTTTTATAATGTGCCTCAGTGGCGTAGTACGACGCATGTTGTCATAATCCTTAAAAAAAAAAGTTATCTGTAGTGCTGCCATCTATTAGAGTTCCTGTGAACTATTAGTACTTTAAATAGCTCATAGATGGCGCCACGACTAGAAACTCGAATCTTATAATTCTGTTTTGGATCTTATTCTCGATTCTTTAGAACAAAATGTGACTATGAATTTCCAAAAATAATTATAAAAAAATATAAAAAATTATCAATTAAAAGATTTATTAAAATATTTTATATAAATAATTCTATGTTGTTTTCCATGTTACAATAAAAAAATATTTATTTCGGTATGAATAAGACATCTTTATTAATTCTCTTAAACTTCAGCTTTCTGTAGTTTTTGTTAATAGATACTTATAGAACTAACAACAAAACGTTGCTCTTCTATGAATTCGATAACTATATTATATATAAATATAATTAGCAAACTCTCCATTTATTTAATTAAAGTTTTAAACATGAAGAATTATTCGTAACAAATAAATTTGATTTCTTCAATGCAAATAAATAAATCTTATTGTTTTCTTCATGATTAACTTGTAACTAACTATATTAACTGTATTTTATTTATTTTAAGCTTATTGTTATTGAATTAAAAATCAGCTTCTTTATTTAATTTCAAGCAAATTTATTTTCACATTATAAAATTAAAATACAAAAAAAAAAAAAATTAAATCAGCATATTATAAAATGAAATTTTGTATCCTAAACTAAAAACGGAAACTTAAAATTATTTAATCTGAAAAAAAAAAAAATGAATCTGAAACCTCTTACCTGACTATGGGAACATTTGGAAGCGGATCCTTATTATTATTATTAATCCTTTTCAGTTTTTAATAATTTTTTATAATAGAGGTAAACACTATTCTTAAATTATTGTTATTTTCAGATAATATAAGAAAGTACTAAAATACTTTCGAAAAATAATAAATAACAAATGCATAGAAAAAGTCTAGAATTTTTTTTAACATTCTGAAAATATTTGATCACTAATACTATTACCTAGAGCTTAATAAATGTCTTAACCGCAATAAATACATTTTCAAATTAACTTCTAATATTTTAATCTAATACATAAATTAGATATTAATTTATTTAACAAAATGAGAGAGCTAAAGGTAGAAATCAAAATCAAATTCACTAACATTAATATGAACAGAAAAAGTAGTCCTATTAAAGCATCCAAAAAAAAAAACTTCTATAAATTTTAACTTAAAAATTAATAATTCATTTAGTTTTGCTATTTTTATACTTTACAAGTACGAGTATAAATATATTTTTAAAATGTACAGAATAAGATCTTTAAAGCCATTGTCATAATATTAAGATCATTCCACATTAATTTCATAAAAATTAAGTATTCCGTTTCTTAAAAATGAAAAATAAAAAATTCTGATATAATAGGTCTTCGATATTTATTTTTATTTAGATCATGGAAATTAGAGATTCGTTTTGTTAAAAAATATATAGTCATTAGATTTCAGAAATGTTATCAATTTGTGATAATATAGTTGAATAAATTAAGAAGGGAGTGTGCAAACGATAATAATAAGTAATTCATGAGATAAATTTGAGATAAAAAATTTTTTTTTTTGATTAGATAAGAATAATTTAGAAATAATTGAAACATAATTTACTTCTGATTTTTTTTTATATAAATATACTAAACAGTTATTCGTTATTCAGTTACATCCTAGAAAAAAAAATTGTCGAGAAGTGAAAAAAAAAAAAAATTAATTAAGCAGGAATTTGGCTTATTTTTTTGGGGGATCTTTCAAAAATTCTTTTTCAGTTAATTTTTATATAAAAAAAAAAAATTATTTTCAACAATTTCGAAAATTCTAAAATAAAAATACACTTGCTAAATGCAGTATAAATTTAAGAATGCCAGTGACAGAAGATTTACATTTTTCAGGTTTTTCCTTTCCTGCATAAAAAATAATTTATTTTTTATTATTATAATATTTGAAGTATTATACTTTAAAAAACATATTAGCGAATTTTTCGATAGATTTATAAAATTAATTAAAATTAAACAAAAATAAGAACATAATGTTGAAAAAACCTAAACTAATCTTTTAATTTAAATTTCCATCAGGAAGGATTTTTAAATTCTAAATTCAGTTTTGTATAGTGGAGTTTATCCTGTACGAGACAGCCCTAAAAGTAGTTACCTTCTCAAGGAACTATCATCCCCTAGCCATTCGTTAACAGGCTATTCGTGGTTTAAAAAAGTCCCATCGATATTTAACCATCGCCTATCTAAATGGTAGAGCTACAGAGAACTATTCTCCCCTCAGCACCCGTCAATAGTTCATGGTATAAATAAGGTTCACCGATATCCAACCATCACCTTTCTAAATGGTGGGAGCTACTGAGAACTATCTTCCCCTCATCACCCATCAATAGGCTATTCGTGGTATAAGTAAGGTTCACTGATGTCCAACCGTCGCCTTTCTAATTTGTAAGGAGTATCTCACCCTAACCTCAGCACCCCTTCTGTAAGTAAGGTTGTATCGTCGCTATCTTCAGCAAGGTTGTTAAGGTTCACCGGTATCCACCCATCGCCTTTCTAACTGGTAGGGAGCTACAGAGCATAAGGTATAGGGGTGAGTTGTGGAAAAGGGGTAAAAAGAAGATGGTTTACGACAATGTCTTTTTTTACCTTTACGCGCCTCCCCATAGCAAGACAAAATTGTGCCCTCAACCGTTTTCGTTATTAAATATTATAATAGCTTTAATGATTTACTGTTTTACAACTGATTTAGTTTGTTTTATTTTGGCTAATTTTTATTTATTTATTTTATTAATTTATTTTTGGATTATTTTTATTTATATATTTTACCTAGTTTATTTTAGCAATGGCAATTTTTTTTATGCCTCAAAACTTGAAAGATTCAGTAAGCACATATATAACCGGGTAATACAACTAACAGAACTATTTCATTTTTCAACTATTTCATTTCATTCTATCTTCAAAAATAATAAGACATTATAATATCATCCATCATCAGTAAATGGCAATCTATTTTTTAAAAATATATTTTCATGTGATTTCAAAAACCAAAAAATTGTTTTCCAAAAAGAGTTTTAGAATGAGAAATATTTGCTTTTATAACAGTCCAAGTTAAAAATAAACCATGGCTGCCGAAATACTATGTGACGAGAGAAATAATTTTTTTTTTTTTTTCATATTTTTGTTTAAAGTGCGCCAGATTCTTACTACTAAAGTAATTAATTTTGAAGTTCTCCGTTTAGTTATCATATCAAAAATATTGAAAATTATTCCTTACTATTAGTGTAATTAATTTTGAAGTTCCTAATAATTTATATCATTAAATTAAAATATGAAATTTATTGCTCGTCAAAAAGTTTAGTGGGGTTTTTTTTTTTTTTTTTTTTTTTTTTGATTAAATTAAATTTGCGAAATTCTCGAAAATATTGACGCTATTTTTAATCTAACAAAAATATTATTGTGTGACGGGCGCCATCTGGTGAGAGGATTGCTTCATCTGTAATTTTTTTTATTTGTCATTAGAAGTCTTTTTTTTGAAATTAAAATGACAAATTGTTAAAGTTTATGTGATTATGTTTTTTTTTTTTTTTAAATAACATGAATGATCTATTATATAGCTTTATTAATATCTAAAACTTTTACTAATAAATAATTATTAAGAATAATTTTTCCTTTACAATTTCCCAAACGATAAGTTCTTAGAAATCTTAGATCGTTCTTTAATATTTAAATCGTTTTCTTAGAAATTTTTAGTTTTGGAATGTCTTTTTACTTTTTATAGCTGGCCAAGGCCAAGGCCAAGGCCAAGGCCAAGTCATTCTTCAAGTATATTCTAAATTTTAAGATTTTATTTATTATATTATACTTATATGTATTATTACTTGCATAGATAATTTATTTATATTTATTTACAAAAATATTAGATTGCAAATATTACTTCCAACAAATTAAATTATGAACTGAATAGTTAAAAAATAGTTGAAAAGTTAAAACATCTCGATTATATTTATACCAAAGAAAATTGATAAATATTTTTAAAGCATAATAATAATGCTTAAAAATGTTTTTTAAAAAAAGGAAATATATCCGGGTAAAATCAAATCACGTTTTGATTTATTGTCAAAAAAAAAAAAAAAAAATTCAACCTGATAAAAATTCACACTCAGTCACAATGAAAACCAAAAGTCAGTTTAGAAACTCCAAGTGATTCACGGGTCGAAAATCCCTTTGCTAAATCGGTACTTGAACCCTGTGCCTTTTCGCTACGGCGTGCAGGTCTTCGTGACTGCTATTTTTAAAAGGGATTAATTTCTTTTTCTGCCGACCACCGACTGGAACTGAACAGGAACTTTTAACTTTGTCTGGAAGTCCATTGTTAAATATCACTCTCCACCAACAACAATCCACTGTGGCCTTTCCACTTGGCCAAACCGTCATACTGACACAGAGTTTTATAATATCAAAGTGAAATTTATTAAAAAAAAAAATATTTATTTATTGTTATCGTCCACGGAAAGTTCTCTTTGGACCGAAGTCAGTCAACTTGACCGTGATGATGGGTCCTAGATGTTCTTCTACCTCCCTACCCCCCTCCATTTTCTTTGTTATGTTCTTCACCGTTCCAATGAAAACGAGATTTATGCTCGTGAGTAACGTGCGATTACGGCTGCGTAGTTCCTCGCTTACAGAATCAGGGATATTGAGTTATTAAACCATGTCATTTTTATTTTTGTTTGTTCGTTTTGCCCATGTGCCATGGGAGGAATGAATTGTTGAATGGTTTGAGATTCGGAGAAAGGTTGATTGTTGTGTGCTTTGGTGACTCTATCTAATTTATGTGGTTATTGATCTAAATTCAATAGATATTTACAAAAAAATGTTGGTTTTGATGCCATGAAAATGCGAGAGTGCTTATAATTTATAAGTTTCTCAGCAAAATTTATTCAGCATTTGAATGAGTTTTAAAAGACGTATTATTGTGTTTGCATGTAGCTTATAATTTGTTATCGATCTAAGGTACTTTAAATAAGAGAATTTCATCCTTAGCGAAAGGTTTTTTTTTTTGTGTGTGTGTGTGAATCTTGAGTAATTTTAAGAAATTTATCAACAAAGCGTATGAACAATTTAAAGTTTATATACGCGAAGAAAGTTATCTGAGATTTGAAAAAAAATTTATAAATTAAAAAAAAATATCTCTTTATTTCCTTTTATATAATTTAAATTTTTCTTTATGAATGTATATTTTTGAAATAGTTCATTTCATAAAATACGAATTTTGAAAAGTTCATTTTAAAATTCCAAATGAATTTTCTATAAATATGAATTTTGTAAAAGTTCCTTTTTTGGAAGACAATTTTTTAAAAAATAGTTTGAAAACCAGAGATATATATTTTATTTTCTAAATCTTCGAGGAAATAAAAATTTACATTACATATGATGCAGATAATAAGCATTAATATAATCATATATTAATTTCAAATATCCCCAAAGCAAGCAATTATTTTTTTTATAAATCAACATAGAAAAACAATTATATATGATCACAAGCAAATATAAATTAGAAGAAATCCTGATGATATTTCTTTTATTAACTTTGAGTTTTTTTAAAAATAGATTTGTATTTTCTTTAATTTGGATTCTTAATTTTATTTTAATTAAGAAAAATATCAAATAATTTAAGAAATTTTTAACGGAGTAAAAAGTTCACTAATAAATATTTATTCATAATTTATCCATCTTTGTATGCGAGAAAGTAAATTGTGTTTGAAAAAATTACATTTTTTTTTTTTTTTTTTTGTATTTCAATATCAGATAGTCTCATGTACCACTTCTGCATAACCCAAACAACTCACCGACGGGTGATTAAGGGTGGACAATACCTTTCAGGAGGAGTTTAGCCCACGTTTGCGTGTCATTTAGAAGAGAACTCTTAAAACACCAAGCAGCTTGATTATCAATGCTTCACACATATTGTTACCACCACCAACGAGTCTCCTCATTTCTGAAAGTAGAGACTGCAAAATAAGTAATTTAAAATGAAAATAATATACTTTAATTCAAATATTTGAATGATAAATAAACTTTAAGGTAAACAGTTTCATTTCCTTTTTAAGTAAATAGAGAGTTTATAAATATTACACTCATCAGCATAAAGATTTCACTGGCTCAACTGAAGTCAACAGAAGCGTGCAGTGTTTAACGAATCCCTACGGAGTCGGCGAACGGGTCACAGTTAACGAGTCTTTGAGCTGTCTAATTGCTCGAAATTACCGCGGAAATATCTTCACTTCACGCTGAGATCTGAACTGAGCCCCCAACGAAGTCGAACGGTTCTTTGCCGAACGGTGTTGTTTCGAGTTGAGCAACACGAGTGCTTCTCTTTATGGGGGAAAAAATATATAAAAGAATCATTAATCGTCTGCCATTCGAAAGCTCATAAATAATTCTGGAATTTGATTCTCTTTTGGTTTTTCTCAATTCATGCGTAAAATTCAGTTGGCCATTTAAAAATTTCTCGATGAATTTTTCCTCAAGATTTTTTTTTCCTTTTTTTTTTTTTTCAAAAAATTATCTATTCGGTTCTTTATCCAGAAGAGATTAATTTTCGAGTAATTTCGTAATCAGATTCGCAATGTCAAATCCGATTCCTAATCCAAGAAATATTTTTTGTCTGATTTTAAATTTAAATCAATGTTTTTGTTTCTCACGAGTCGTCTTGCGTCTTCTGTGCACTTTTAAGCTGCCGTGGTGACCTTTGAGTGACAGGCTGGATTGGGTACTGGTGAACGAACTTGGGGATTCTTAAAAGAATGCATTAAAAACCAATTGACAGCCACAAATTGCCCGTCTTTGCAATTTGCATATTTTAAAACATTCCACGAAGCACAAATTGTCAAATTTAAAATGCGGTATTTGAATTATTATTCTTAGAATAACCGAAAACAAGCAATAATTTTACATTTTCCGACAAGTGTCCGTAATACTTCAGTAACTTTTGGTGAAGGGCAAAAACAAACAAGTTTGATTTAAAGAAAATACTTTAAATGATCGATATATAATTAAAGACTTAAGGCATAAAATAGTCCGAAATGATCGATTGATTGTGATCGGTTTTTTTCCCTTTAATAAAGAGTTCAAATATTTTGAGAAGTCTGAATTGGCGATGAGTAGTTTAATTACTAATTAGTGAGGGAAAATGGTAAAGCTAAAAATTTAATGACATAATTCAATAAAATTTTTTTTTTTACTTTGTGTGAAACTAGTAAAATGGAAATTTTACTAGTACTAACTAGTAGTTGTACTAACTTTAAATAATTTTATTAATAAATAATAAATATTTTTTCTTTCTTTGTATTTATCTCATCGGCAAAAATATTTTCAAATTGGCCAATTTATCTTTAATATTATAATAAATTTCAACAACTATTTAAAAAAAAATCAGGACATTCATTTTTTTTTTAGTAATGTGGCACGAGTTTTTAATATCTAAGATTCACTTAAACAGGATTACATTTTTGGTATATTAAACGTGGATGGAAAATTAATGCACCAGGTGGAAAAATCTATTTTCAGTTAAAGTTTTTTAAAAATTAAATTTTTGTGTGTGTAATCCTCAATGTCCTGCAGTGCGGAATGGACATCCCATGTGTAGTCTACTCATTGATGGAGGAAATGGGGGCAACTTCTGTTGTGATGGAGCACCCGTAGCTAGAAATCTGACTTGGCTCTGTGTCGCTGAAGAAAAAAGGCAGTGCCTTTCGGGAGGACTTTTTAAGGGGAAACTACCCCATTTGCATATCGTATAGGAGAAAACCCAGAAAAATCCCACCAGGTAGTGTGACTAACGAGGCAAGATACTGAACATACCAAACGCCATCGAGCCTCCTCGTTTTTAAGACAGGATCTGCAACAAAGTTGTCAATGGATTGAACCTCAGCCCTAATGTTCACCAGCGGCGCACATTGTCACAGAGACACGAATCGGGCAATTAAATTTTGAAAAATGCTTATGCTGAACTAATATTTAAATTTTTGAAGAAGCAATTTTGTTATGTTCAGTAATTTTTCGTAGAAAAAAAAAAGATTTTCAAAGCTTATTTGCAATAACTTATCAAATTTGTGAGTTCTTTTTTTTTTTGGTTTGTTTAGATTGTTTTTGAAATAAATTAGTTAATAAACAATGAAAATTGTCCTTGCTGCTAATTATTTAGCAATTAAATTTTCGAAAGATTGTAAGACAATTAAATTTACTCATTAAGAATGTTGACAGCGAAGTAATGCGAGGTTTAACGCCAAAAAATTTTTTTGTTTTTATTTAAGTATGAGAACAACTCTTGCATAGTTACCCTGAATAAACTAATCGCAGCTTAGAAACTTTAACTGCCATTAGTATCATGTCGGATAATAGGGGATAAAAATGCGTTTTATAAATACTAACTCTTTGAGTCAAATTTTTACTTTGGTATATATAATTTAAAGTAATAACTTTATATTTCATTCATCGTATTGAAACCTTATAAGCACGAGACTCGTGTTTGCCCGACTCGTGGCTCATTGACAACGTGCGCAGCTGGTGAGCATTTGGGAGCCAGTTCAATCCGCTGGCGGCTTGTTGAGGACAATATTTCAAAAACGAGGAATCTCAATGGTGTTATACCTCTTAATATCGTGTCGGCCCTCCTTTCGCCCGGCGAAGTGCAGCAACTCGACGTGGCATGGACTCAACAAGTCGTTGGAAGTCTTCTGCAGGAATATTGAGCCATGCTGTCTCGATAGACGTCCATAATTGTGAAAGCGTTGATGGTGCAGGATTTTGGGCACGAACAGACCTTTCGATGATGTCCCATAAATGCTCGATTGGATTCATGTCGGGCGATCTAGGTGGCCAGATCATTCGTTGGAATTGTCCAGAATGTTCTTCAAACCAATCGCGAACAGTTGTGGCCCGGTGACATGGCGCATTGTCATCCATAAAAATCCCATCGTTGTTTGGGTACATGAAGTCCATGAATGGCTGCAAGTGATCTCCAAGTAGCTGAACATAAGCATTTCCAGTCAATGTTCGGTCCAGTCGCACCAGAGGACCATGTCCATGCCATGAAAAACAGCCCACACCATTACGGAGCCACCACCAGCTTGAACAGTGCCTTGCTGACAGTTTGGGTCCATGGCTTCGTGGGGTCTGCGCCACACTCGAACCCTACCATCAGCTCTTACCAACTGAAATCGTGACTCATCGGACCAGGCCACGGTTTTCCATTCCTCTAGGGACCAACCGATATGCTCACGTGCCCACAAGAGTCGCTGCAAGCGATGCCGTTCTGTCAGTAAAGGCACTCGAGTCGGTCATCTGCTGGAATAGCCCAAGAAAGCCAAATTCCTCCGCACAGTTCTAACAGACAAGTCCCTTGTACGTCCCACATTGATTTCTGCTGTTATTCGACGCAGTGTTGCTTGTCTGTTAGAATTTACGACTCTTTGCAGACGTCGCCGGTCTCGGTCGTTAAGTGCAGGCGGTCGACCACTGCGCTGTCCATGGTGGGATGTTATGCCTGAAATTTCATACTCTCGGCACACTCTTGACACAGTGGATCTGGGAATGTTGAATTCCCTAACGATTTCCGAAATGGCATGACCCATGCGTCTAGCTCCAACTAACATTCCGCGTTCAAAGTCTGTTAATTCCCGTCGTGCGGTCATCATCACGTCAAAACCTCTTCAGATGAATAACTTGAACAGAAATGAAAGCTCTGCGAAAAAGCACTGCGCATTTATACCTGTTCTACGCGATGCTACTGCCATCTGAAAATTTGCATATTGCTATCCCATGACTTTTGTCACTTCAGTGTATATATATATATAAATTCGATAGACGATAGAAGAAAACTTGAAAAAATCATATTTTTAAATAAATCAAATTTTAAAATTTCGTATCAGGCGCCATCTGGTTGCCTAATTATACTTAACGCTGACTAACGATATTCAAGTAGTACGGAACCCCTGTTCTATTTATAAGGTTTTTTCTGGAAGAATTATGTGAGCATCATCATCATCATCATTGGCGCAACAAGCCCATGATGGGCCAAATCCGTCTGCCCACTGGCAGATTTCGAAATAGGAGGCTTTTTCCTTTTTGCAGGATAGGATTGTAAGCGCTGCGCCCAATTCTCCACTGTCATATTAGACCGGGACCTACTGTTTAAAGTGGATTCCGAACGCTACAAATATCCATGGCACCGCCAGGACTCAATCCCAGAATCCGTGGCACAGAGTGCTAGAGTCACTCGGCCATCAGGTTCCATTATGTGATCATATTTTCATTAAAATTATACTTTGGCTGTTTTTTCTTGTTTTTACTGATATTTTTTTCTAATTAAAAGAATAAAAAATATATGATTTCAAACTCAAAATATATGTTCTCACCGAAGCTGGATCCCACCTGTCCTCATCCGCTATTTGTTAATATAAACAAATAAAATTCAGCAGTTGCATCTTAAGTAGGTTTAAAACGGCGAAAACATCCACCCACAATTACTCAAGTATTCTCTAATCGAATTCAGTGACCTTGGACTCTGTTAATCTGGAGGTCGCGAATCAATTAATTACCTACTGGGCGCTTTTTAATACCTATTGAACGTCACCGAATATTTAAAAACGGCGATTTAGTGTTACGTTTAAGCACTTCCGCTTGCAGTGCTTTCCTTCCTGAAAACACAGTTATTCTAACGAAGTATTTAAACGATAACACAAGAGGGAAGAATTCTTTGCAATTTCTATGATGGAATAAATCAGAGGGCATCGAATGTCATTGCCCTGTTCATAATACTATTCTAATTAAAAGAAAAGGAATGCGTTTTCATTTAGAAATAAAAACATCTTTTGAATTTATTTTTTCAATGTTACTTATTTTGCAAGATATGGTCAAGTATCTAAGTACTTAAACTAAAAGAAGTTAAGAGATTTATTTTAAATATTATATAATAGTTCAGATTAAATGATTAAATTATATTCTTTGCCCTTATGTAATTTTAGGTATTTATATGCCCGACTCGTGGCTTAGTGGCAGCGTGCTCTGCTGGTGACCATGAGGACTGAGGATTTCAGTCCGCTGGCTGCTTTATTGTAGATTGTTTAATTGTTTCAAAAACAAGTAAACTCAATGGCATTTGTGATGTTCACTATCTTGCCTCATGAGTCGGCAATCTGGTGATAGTTTTCTGGGTTTCTACCGATACAAGCAAATGCGGGGTAGTCCCCTTGCACGGCCTTTCTTCTTCAGCAACACGGAATCAGACTTCTACCTACGGAGGCTCCATGGCAACAGATATAGAGAGTTTTTGTATAACGTTTTTTTTTTATCATCAGATATTTTTTCTTCTAGCGCGCAGGCTCATAGGAATAGCTCAGTAGTGAAGTATTACAGATAAGCATTCGCAATAGGTACAATGTTTCTTATGAGTATGCGCGCTAGAAGAAAAATATCGGACGATAAAAAAACGTTATGCAAAAAAACTCTTTATTGTCCTCCCTTCCCTCTTTCCATGAGATCACGAATTCATGGACTCGGTCTAGATGTTTGCTGTCTACCAAGTGGTATAAGAGAAAATAAATGAATAAAAGGGTCTTTCTGCTTGGAAAAGTGATAAAATTTATGTTCGGAAAGAGTTTTAAATTATAAATTGAAGGAAAAAGTATGAAATATTTACAGTCCAATAAATTGAAATTTAAACGAGAACTATTGTTAAATTTTCTTTTTAACTTCCGGCTTATGGGACATGGAGTTGGGAAAATTGTTTAAAATGGTTGGTTTAACAAGAGATGTACATGATTGAATCTAATATTATGAAAGTTAAATAATGTATTCAGTGTGTAGCGAAATGGTTCAAAGCCTTTATTTATTGTCAGAATTTTGTAAAAACCTAATAAATTTCTTTGCTACACAATGAACTGAGCATTCTTCTATATAATTGCGCACTTCCTGTGTGAAGAAGTCGAGTAGAATTATTCATTTTCAAAAACAGTAAAGAAATCCCAACTTGGATTTGTCAATCACCAGTTAGTGTTTATAGTATTTTTTATCACAAGCATGTTTAGAAGAAATTTGTAGTCAATTTTTCAGAATCCTAAAAATTTTATTTAAAAAATTTTATTTCTAGAAAATGGACGATATATAAATAAAAACCTTTGTACCTTTTATTTTTTTTTAAATAAAATTTTATCTTTTATTTTCATATTCGAAATAAATTTCATATTGAATATGGTTATAGATGTCCGATTCATGGACTCGGTCTAGATGTTTGCTGTCTACCAAGTGGGATAAGAGAAAATAAATGAATAAAAGGGTCTTTCTGCTTGGAAAAGTGATAAAATTTATGTTCGGAAAGAGTTTTAAATTATAAATTGAAGGAAAAAAGTATGAAATATTTACAGTCCAATAAATTGAAATTTAAACGAGAACTATTGTTAAATTTTCTTTAACTTCCGGCTTATGGGACATGGAGTTGGGAAAATTGTTTAAAATGGTTGGTTTAACAAGAGATGTACATGATTGAATCTAATATTATGAAAGTTAAATAATGTATTCAGTGTGTAGCGAAATGGTTCAAAGCCTTTATTTATTGTCAGAATTTTGTAAAACCTAATAATTTCTTTTTGCTACACAATGAACTGAGCATTCTTCTATATAATTGCGCACTTCCTGTGTGAAGAAGTCGAGTAGAATTATTCATTTTCAAAAACAGTAAAGAAATCCCAACTTGGATTTGTCAATCACCAGTTAGTGTTTATAGTATTTTATCACAAGCATGTTTAGAAGAAATTTGTAGTCAATTTTTCAGAATCCTAAAAAATTTTATTTAAAAATTTTATTTCTAGAAATGGACGATATATAAATAAAAACCTTGTACCTTTTTTTTTTTTTTTTTAAATAAAATTTTATCTTTTATTTTCATATTCGAAATAAATTTCATATTGAATATGTATTATAGATGTCCGATTCATGGACCTCGGTCTAGATGTTTGCTGTCTACCAAGTGGGATAAGAGAAAAATAAATGAATAAAAAGGGTCTTTCTGCTTGAAAAGTGGGATAAAAATTTATGTTCGGAAAGAGTTTTAAATTATAAATTGAAGGAAAAAAGTATGAAATATTTTACAGTCCAATAAATTGAAATTTAAACGAGAACTATTGTTAAATTTTCTTTAACTTCCGGCTTATGGGACATGGAGTTGGGAAAATTGTTTAAAAATGGTTGGTTTAACAAGAGATGTACATGATTGAATCTTAATATTATGAAAGTTAAATAATGTATTCAGTGTAGCGAAATGGTTCAAAGCCTTTATTTATTGTCAGAATTTTGTAAAACCTAATAAATTTCTTTGCTACACAACGAACTGAGCATTCTTCTATATAATTGCGCACTTCCTGTGTGAAGAAGTCGAGTAGAATTATTCATTTTCAAAAAACAGTAAAGAAATCCCAACTTGGATTTGTCAATCACCAGTTAGTGTTTATAGTATTTTATCACAAGCATGCTTTTAGAAGAAATTTGTAGTCAATTTTTCAGAATCCTAAAAATTTTATTTAAAAATTTTATTTCTAGAAAATGGACGATATATAAATAAAAACCTTGTACCTATTATTTTTTTTTTAAATAAAATTTTATCTTTTATTTTCATATTCGAAATAAATTTCATATTGAATATGTATTATAGATGTCCGAACAATTGTTTATACTTTTAAAGAAAATATATATATAATATACACATACACATTTCTTTTATATTTAGTAAGAAAAACATCAAATTTTTGTTGATAATTCCATGCGCGCTATCTGTATTTAGAATATGAATTTTTTATGGTAATGCATGAAAAATATTGTTTATTAATCTTAAATTATTGACACTTGTGAATGTAAAGTAGAGTTTCAGCAACTGTTGTGGTCGAATCACCATTGCTTCGCAGAATTTTCTTACTTATCCAATACGCTGCTGGTTAATAATTGTATTAGATGTCCTCTGTAATTCGATTTTTCAGTTCGCCAATTTCGCGAATTGAGATGATCAACAATAATTTTTCACGCATCTCCTTAAAGAAAAAAAAAAATCATTAAAAAATAGAACTGTGTTAAAAATATTTTTAAAAAATTAATTAAAAATTAATATTAAAAATAAAAAATATCTCAAAAAGTAAAATGCAGACTCAATGTGTTGTGAGTAACTAATTATGGCTATATTGAAATATTGTACAAAAATTCTTTGATACTTTCTTTTGAATAAAATAATCTTGCACATTTAACTTTGTTTTTAATATTTTAAGGTGACAACATGCATGTTGTCAATTCACAAAAAAATCCTATTAAAATTTATTTAAATTTTTATTAACTGTTTGTATCAACAGTCAACATTTAATATTATAAAAATTTGCCCTACTAAAAGATATAACAAGTATGACTTAAATTTTATCACAATTATCAAGTTTACAAACCAATTAAAATTAAAAAGCAGCAAATTTTCATACATACATACATTATATTATATATTATATTTCTAATTAGTTTATCTCTGAATATAAATAAATATATATATATATATATATATTCAGAGGTAAACTAATTAGAAATGTAGTAACTAAGTAAAGATCTCTAGTTTTTGTTATTTTCGAAGATTAATCGTGCATTTATCTAATATATTATTTACAGTGTTTTTCTTTAGTTTAATTCTTTTAGATTAAAAAAATCAAAAATATTAAGAGAAAATGTTAAATTTGTGGAAAAGTTTAAAAATTCAAAAAAATTTTTTTAATTATATTAATGATGACCTCTTTTGAAATTTCAGCGATTTCATATAATCAATAATATTTTAATAAATAGTTCCAAATGAAGTATCAGAATAGTGTTTTATACTTTATCTTATCGTTATTAAATATTAGAAGTAGATCGTTTTTGTATCATCCGATATTTTTCTCTTCCTAGCGCATGCTCATAGGAAACATTGTACCTATTGCGCATGCGTATCTGTAATACTGCACTACTGAGCTATTCCTATGAGCATGCGCTAGAAGAAAAATATCGGACGATACAAAAACGTTATGCAAAAATCCCTATTATCTTGAATTTTTACATTGACTAATTTTTTATTGTGTTGTCAATTTCACCAAACATTACCGAAAATATATTCGGGACTGCCAGAAAAAAAAAAAGATTAAAGAAAAGCTTTGTCAACATAACACATTTAATTGAGCTGTTTTTCTCAAATAAGACAAAATTGGAATTAAATAGGTCGAAAACGTTTTTGACAGATTCAATTAGCGATTCCCGAAATATCTCTCAACAAGATCAACTCTTGCTGTACGAGGAATTGGATGACAACGAAAATTGGGAGATCCGCTTTTCGATTACACCACTGAATGGCTGATTACTTTGATCCCCAATAAATTCGATGCCGGAATTTTCGCCTGCAGGTGTCACAGCGGCGCCTTTGGCTCTGCTCCAATATCTGAAGCCTTTTCCCAAATTTAATGCGTACCTTCATAAAAACGGAAGGATCATAAAAAATTACAGGTTTCATTGACACGACATGGTTTCCGCTCTTTAATTCTTGATAACATTGTTTGTTCTTAGATGATTTTAATCACATAACAATTTTTTATGCCTTAAAGATTAAAAGGGGGAATTATAGTGAAAATTTCCATTTTTGTCAGATTTTTTTTTGCGATATGTTTTTTTATCCTTTATCTTAGAAATATGAATAAATCTATCAATAGATTTCTTCTTCATTCTCGGCGTGTTGGAATTCAAAATTCGAATTAGCTCTCAATCAATCACATGATATCGATGCTTAAAGTATGTTTCTTTGCTGTGCACTATCAAGTATTTAGAGAATTTCATTTAAATTATTTGGAAAAAGATTTTATATTTTAAGTACTCTGATCTGATTGAACAGGCTAACAGAAATATTTTTTAAAACTTTCAATTTAAGATATTTCATTTTTGGGATGATGCTTTTCTCGTATCATCAACAGCTTTTCCCGCAAACTTCATCTATTCACGTTAAAATTCAGGGCAATAAAATGAAAAATAATAAAATGAAAGTAAATATATGTGAAACGAAAGTAAATATGTACATAAAATTTAAATTTTTTCAATATTACGGTAGTTAATGTCCTTCCCTCGTAGTAATTCAAAAGTTTGTATTTATTTAAATATTTTGTCAATAAAAGTTGGGTTGTAGCTTTTTCTCTAATGCGGTTAACGATCCAGCAGCAATCTCCCATCATATTTACATCCCAAAGTCCTTAGTATCGTTTTCCCATTATGAAATATTAGTGAAAATTCTCACCGTCATATTCATTCATTGATCCAAGATTTCCAGAAAACAAAAATTGAAATGATTGTAGAAAATGAACTTCCAGACTCATATTACATTCGAGT
>BPLR01006599.1:0-21165 GCA_021605095.1 Caerostris extrusa
TTTTATGTCAGATGCGATATAGAAGTGGGGGAAATCAGGTGTAGGGCGCACCCGGATAAGGGCGGTACCGTGGCGCACCGGAGACAAAAGAGTTGAAACCAGGTGTAGGGCGACGCCGCGGCGCCCGGAGACAGAAGAGCGGAAACCAGGTGTAGGGTGACGCCGCGGGCACCCGGAGACAGAAGAGGAACCAGGTGTAGGGCGACGCCGGGGCGCATCCCGGGCAAGAAAAGGAAATACCAGGTATAGGGCGACGCCGTAGCGCGCCCGGAGACAACAAGAGTTGGGAAACCAGATGTAGGGCCTCACCCGGAACGCACCCAGATACAGAAAAGAGTGGAAACCTGTAGTAAGGACGCAACCAGGGCGCACCGGAGACAGAAGAGGAAAACCATGTGTAGGGCGACGCCGGGGCGCTCCCGGTGACAGAAAGGGAAACCAGGTGTAGGGCGTCGCCGTAGTCGCCCGGAGTTGAAACCAGGTGTAAGGGCGGAGGCGGGACTGTAATTATAATCATATTTATAAATTAAGATGAAGTGATTTAAGGGGTATTTCCCCCTGTTGGTGCTCCGTAATCGGCTTTACCTACCAAAACAATCCGCCAAAAAACTAGAAAGTTTCATACAAAATTTCTCTTACCTTTCCAGTTCCCAGGAATATTAAGAGTGAGATATCCAAAGGGGCGGGAAGTAGTCAGTCAATTCAAATATCTATTTACAATACTTTTATTAAGCATATTATAAATGACGAGATGACACAAAAATTACTCTACATAGACACAAAAACCGCATCTAACACGGCTGGTTTGTCCGCAACTCTACAATTCATCAAGATTTAAAAATTGATTCTATTGACAACTATATTACAAAACTTTCTAGAAATTTCTTCAATACCATTGCTACTCATGAAAACCCTCTCATCAAGGCACAGACTATATTTACGCAATTGAATTGAAAACACAAGTATCCTTTCTCTACTTCTAAATGGAATCGAAGCCTCAAACCACCATTATTTCCTGCTCATTTATCGCTTTTTAGATATTTTTACTTCAAAGTGATCATAAATTTCTTGTTACGTTTTCATCACCGATGATTTACATTTTTCTTTCTTCTTTTTTTTCTCTCAAATCATACGATTACTATTATCTATTTATCATGACTTTTCTTTCCTACTGCCTTCACATACCATTGAGTAGGTGAACGCTTCGCGTTCAGGCACTCGACATCTTTATTCAACAATGATGATGGAAATTCCAAAGATCAGAGCCGGAAAAAGTTCTTAAACACAAGCGCGGTTACAAAATCAAAAGCTCTAGATCGGCATCATTTTCGACAATCGGTACGCCAGTTGCCAGTTCCAATTAGTCAATGTCGTTTGCCTAGCAAATTCGAAAGATAATTTTGCAGTTATTTCACTACATTTACATTTTGCTAATCTTTAAAATGGAGTATGACATGAAATGTTTCACATATTATTTATTTATTTCTCAGTGCGATGATAGTAAAACTGTTGATCTACTAATGGCATGCCTAAATGATGATGAACGTCCGATAATAAAACGAGCATTGGAAACGATAAATAAAATGAATGAGATTTATGGAGCAATTTTTGATGACTATTTCAAAAAAACTTACCGAAGACGGATTTTTTTTTTTGTTCAACATATGGTTTAACAAAATTCGCGTTGAAAAGGCATACGCATATTATGTATATATGTAGATGTTTGTACAAATGTGCTCTTTTTTTTATTTAATATTGTAATTTGGCTATTCAATATTTTGATCTTTTAACTTGACTTGAATCGAAGAGGTATACGGGGATGCGAAGCAACAAGGACTATAATCCCCTAATCACTATATATATGAACAGTTCGTTTTTCCTTATTTTATATGTCACTCTCCATAACGCTCTACGATCATGTTAGACTGGGACCTACGGTTTAAAGTGGATTCCGAACCACTACAAACATCCATGGCACCTCCGGTACTCGAATCCGAAACCTGTGGTACCGAGCGCTAGCCACTCGGCCATTCAGGCCCCCATTTTGATCTTTGTTTATTAAATGATTTACAGTTTTGTTGTTGCAGCTTATGCGTTCTGCGGTTCTAAGAAAAATGTGTTTATTTCTTTCTGAGAGATTCGAATTCTTTCTTGAATGAAATTTCTTTCCGAGAGATTTGAATGTGGGGCACTCAGAATTTTTGTTTTGCAGTATTATGATGGTTTTGTTATACAATTTAAGTGTGTAGTGTACGTAGCTTGATGAATGAAGTGGCATATGGGGATGCGAAGCAACAAAGACTATAATCCCCTAATCACTATATATATGAACAGTTAGTTTTTCCCTATTTGTAATATGTCACTCTCCACAACGCTCTACGATCCTATTAGGACCGGGACCTACGGTTTAAAGTGGACTACAAACATCCATGGCACCGCCGGGACTCGAACCCGAAACCTGTGGTACCGAGCGCCAGAGCGCTAGCCACTCGGCCATTCAGGCCCGTGTGCGTAGCTTGTGGGTGCAGCTGGATCTGGGTGTGGTTGAGTTGAGACACAGTTTTAAGAACACACAGCTTTATTTACAAGCACGTAAACACGACATAAGCTACGAACATTATTTAACACACTACATGTCACACATTTAAAGATATATTATTAAAGATTCCACTTCTAAGCTGTAAATCCTTTCATTTCCTCTCGATGTCTACTGATTACTTCTTCTGAACGCCACACAACGGCGCATTTGTAGTGTGTAGGAGGAAACATGGTTGCGTTGGTGGAACCACGGTTAGAAGTAGCGGATACTGGCGGTAGTTTTGGGCATGCAAAGGGGTCGTATTTCTTATTTACTCCTTGTCTGTCCTTTTATTTTATTTATTTTTTTTATTTATGAGTTCAGTTCTTTATAATATATATATATGGGTTCATGTCTATATGTATAGTTCCCATATATATATATAATAAGAGCATAGCATAAAGAGAACTGACAAAAAAATGTACTGGAAAACAAGACTATTTTTGCATAACAAATTCCTCAACAGTATTCGCTATTTATTTGATTTTAGAAATAATTTAGTGTGATAAAATGGTCAGGAAGGAGAAATAATAATAAATTAAGAAAATATAACATTAAAAAAAATGAATAATTAAAATGCAAATAAATAAAAGCAAGGATCAATTTCAGAATCAGTTTGGTGAATTCAGATGCGTTTGTATGGTAGCGGAAAGGAGGGTCAGGAAGCAGCGATTATGGAGGTTGGAATGCAGTCCACCAGGAAAGGGATGTGACCTGGGGAACTGTTGAGGGGATGGTGGGGTTGAGACACAAGGATGAACCTTGATCTTCGTTTGAAAGGAAGATTTATTGGAGTCATTGAGGTATTATGTTTCTGCTTGTACACATGCTTGACGGGCAACCGGCGTACCGGTTACGGAGTTCCAAGGTGGTTTTAAGAACCACAATACCTCCACATCTTAAAATAGTTAAAACATTTGCATAATATGAAGTTGCTTAAATTAATGAACAGTAATAAAATAAAATAAAACAATTAAATTTAAGAAAAACATCTCTTGCTTGAGAACAATTAAAGCAAGAGATCGAAAAAGCTAAAGCTATCGGTACAATTAGGAGTCCGCTGTCGATGCCCAAAAATAAAAAAAGTTAAAATTAAAATTAAAAAATTTTAAGCTAAAATGAAATAAAATAAAGGAATTTAAATTTAAAATAAAAGTAACAAAGTATATAGATTACAAGAGATACAATCAGAACACGTAAACATCATACAAATTATTTTCCAATAGTAGGTTGTCTGGCTCGCCGGTAGATGGCGCCATCAGACAAGCTGATCAACATTGAAAAAAAAACCCAACCAAAGTCCGGAAAAAACACATGATGCTTGACGAAGACTGGCAGGTGGCGTATCGATTACGGAGTACCAGTGGAAATAATCCCCTTAACCTCTTCATCTTAATTCATATATATATATTTACAATTATAATGGCCGTTTAAAGTTAGTACGTGATAAAAAATAAAGTTTCTAAAAATTAAAAATGTACACTAAAAAATACTAAAAATAAGTAAAAGAAAGATTTTTTTTTTTTTGTTCTAATGCAGCTGGCAAACACTTTTCAAAGTTTTCGTTAGGTTTATGGCTTTCTTCTTTAAAAAGGATATTGAAACTCATGCAAATAGTCTTGCCGCCATTCTTGAAGAAAAATATACCGCATATAATTATCATTAAACTTGTTTACAATTTTTAATACATCTTCAAAGGTGGGAATTAAAATACCTCCATTCTCTGAATTAGCATTACGGGAGATAAAACTTCTTAAATCTTCTTCCTTAATTTCATCTAAATACTTCAGCATTCCGTTAAGACTTCCGTTCGCTTCAAAAAAATTTCTCATATTGTTTAGTATAAATGAGGAACATGCATTTGGCCACTGTTTCAACAAGTAAAAAAGCATCCAGGGTGACTTTTTAATTAGACGATACAGAAAAAGGCACACTAGCAAGAAATTATAAAACAATGGAGATTGGCAGAAATCAGAGCACCTTTTCAACACGAATCTTGTTAAACCATATGTTGAACAAAAAATCCGTCTTCGTTAAGTTTTTGAAATAGTCATCAAAAATTCCTCCATAAATTTCATTCATTTTATTTATCGCTTCCAGTGCTCGTTTTAGTATTGGACGTTCTATAGCTGTTAGGGATGGCATTTTAAGATTAGCAGCCTTACTATCATCGTATTGACAAACAAATAAAGCATATGTGAAGCATTCCATGTCAAACTCCATTTTAAAGATTAGCAAAATTTAAGCAAATGTGTGATCGTTAAAACTAAATAAAACTTGTTCATACACTTAAGAATCTACACATATTAATATGCTAGCAGTAGTAAAATAACTGCAAAATTACCTTTCGAATTTGCTAGGCAAACGACATTGCCCAATTGGAAGCATCATTTCACAGACTTTAGAGAACAAAAGTACTCGTAGAGGAGCGTCCAATCATATTGCAGTATTTTGTCACCACCATGAAAGTAAGCTACATTTGGCGGTAATACTATATTTTTGCGATACTAGGAACACTATATTTTACTAGGAACACTACATTTGGCGATAATCGCGTTTTGAAATAAATATGACCATTTGATCAAACAGGAATTTGAACATGATTTGAAACATGACCATTTATTCACTGATTAAAAAAATGTCTCAGAAGTTTTGAGATGCTGTTTATGACTCATTGTTTAACTTTATTTATTTATTTTTTGTATTTTATAATAAGTTCAATTGAACAACAAATAGTTGAGGATTGATGATTTCGGAAATTTCGTGATGTAGGGGAAGGTTGGGGACACATATTCATTAATATAAAACTTTTTTTTTATTAAACTAATGTTTTTTTATTCCCTCTTACAAAGGAGTGATTCATGTAAATAAAAACATTCTAAAAATTGTTAATTTATTTTCCCTTCTTTTCTATATTGAACGAAAAATTCTTTTAAAATAATTATGCAATTCTATTTATATTTTGTAATTTTAATTGATAGCTTTATCATAATATAATTTTTTTTTATCAATATTTATCATTTTAAATTTTTGTCAAATAAATACTGTTGCCTCGAAACCCAGGTCCTCGTGCATAGGGAAGTCAACGCCCTATATTGTAAACATCCTGTCTGTGGGGTGTGTGGTAGGGTGTGATGACGGGAAAGAGAGAAAGAATGTAAGAAAGGGGAGTTCAAAAAGTGTAACCCCAGAGAGTGGTTGTGTGGTCAGTTCATCCTCGAGTTTGATGGCTACCTAAATAAAGGAGATTAATTTATACAGTCCACATCAAGGTTTATTAGTTTATTTGAGTTTATTTGTGTGTGTGTGTGAGTGAGCTATCGAACAAATACTTCTTATTTATTGAACCAAATAGTAGTTGAAGTATAAAATCAAGTATTCATTACGGCAAAGGTTAATATTTACAAGTTATTTATTATTACATTATTATCAAATAGTAGATACATGAATAATTGTTAAGATAAAATGACGCTATATTTTTTCCCGATTGTTTAAAATGATATTTATTTTAATTATTTATGTTCAGCATCCTATGAAATAATTATATGTACGTGACTGCTCTATTTTAATGTTATGTATATGAAGTGCCGTATTCTGACTCGATTGATAAGGATGATTTATTGACATGATTTTGAAAAGCGGAAAACACTAAATACAAACGATTAAATACGCATTATGGTATTCCATTCACACACATTCAAGAGCTTATCAGCACCAAGAAATAATATGCAAGCTTTTTTTTCTCTACGCCCTCGCTTTTTTTTCTTATATATATAAATAAAAAAAAAAAAAAGAAATTCAACTTAAAGTTGCATTTCTCTTTATATATATATATATATATATATATATATATATATATATAATAGAAATACAACTTTAAGTTGAAATTCCCGAGAGGATGTTCTCAAAAATCATTTTTCTGCGAAACTTACAAAAATCATTTTACGCACATAACAAAAGAGTCCACATCATTAGCATGAAAAGCCATAAATATCAATTGTATCTTACAAAATTAATTTCAAAATGAATAGATTATAACTAAATTTTTTTAAAGCATACAAAATGAAAGATTTGTTTTAATTTATTTTAGTTTATTAATCGAAAAGTTTAAACACATAATCCTGTTTAGAAAAAATAACTGAAATATAATTGCAAGTACAAAAATTCTAAGATTTATTTTTTTTTAGTAAAAAATATTTAGAAATTCTTAAAACACAATTCAATACAAGGATATTAAAATAATATAATAATATAATATGATCTTGTGTGAGAATAAGTGTTTATTTTATAAAATATGCAAAAACGTGGCCTATATACACAATAATTAAAAATATTATTATACAAATAAAATATCCGCAAAACAAAATGGCACGTTATTTTTATTCAGACAATTCAGAAAAACAGCCATTTAAAATACCATTAAAATACCCATTTAAAATTTCCAGATTAAATTATTAAAACTGTCAAATTAGTTTATTAGATTAATTAAATAATTATTAACACTATCAGATTAAATTATTAGAATTAATTAATGATTTATATTATCAGCTTAAATTATTAGATTATTTAAATAATTATTAAAAATATCACATTAAATTATCAGAATGTTTAATATTATAGTAAAATACGGTACTTACGTATTAACGGTACCTTGGCGACAGTTGCGCCAATAAAGAGCACACGTGGCAACCGCAGCTACAGATTTGGCGGTTTTTAAGTGGCGCCAATCTATTTTATTAATTTGGTAACCTTAGTAGCTGTTAGATTGGCGACACTTAAAACCGCCAAGGTATCGTTAATACGTAAGTACCTAAAATACTTTGTTTTCAAGATGATCAAAAATAAACATAACATAAAATATAACATAATAAACATAATATAAGCATAAATATAAAATGAAACACTTCTGGGGGGGGGAAATCATCTCCCTAAGTTCGCCGCTGAAAATTTTACAGATTCCCAAGTATTTCCAATTGTACAATTGCACAAATTCTTATTTTTTTTATATCTATTTTTGAAATTACTCAGTTAAAAATATCTTATGTCATCTAAACGTGTCCCATTTAACTATTATTATTTAACTACTTGTCTCATTTAAAATTATTTTTGTAACCATCCCGAATTATTTGTCATCTGAAAAACTTGAAACATTTTTCTCCGCAATAAGAACAACTCTTACGAGCTCTATTTGCTAATTGGTTTGAACAAATATCAAGTATATAAAATAGGAACTCCGCTTTCATATTTTCATCTATTGCTAGAGGTAAAGACGATAACTTGAGTTTCTCTGTAAAAATATGATTTTCTTTATCAGGACAATAATAATCATACGAATATGCTAATTCAGAGACTCCAATCTCAAAATACATGGAATCATATTCATCAAACTGTTTTACGATGTTAAATACATCATTAAAGTTGGGAATTAAAACACCTCCGTTCTCTGAATTAGCATGACGGGAGACGAAACTTCTCAAATCTTCTTTCTTAATTTCCTCAAAATACTTCCGCATTCCAGTAAGACCGCCGTTCGCCATGAAAAAGACCGCATATCCTTTCTTGAAAACCACGAAGAGGCATTTGTTGTTTATTTTATTCCAAGTACCTGATATTCTTTCGTATTATTAATCTACGATTCTATTTTGTTATTGGGATGCTTTCAAAATTTCAAAACCTAAGATACTTAAAATTTTGTGTTATTCATTTAACTGATTTCTATGATTATTAATATAATCGTATTTCTTTGTGAAAGATTCACCATCTTGTTCGACGATCGTATATAATTAATTTTAATAATTAAGTCTTCAAACAAACCCCAGAAAAGAAGATTTTATTTTTCAACATCCACAATTACTCTTAGTCTTATTGAAATTCATTTTGAAATGAATAAATTCAAATTCAATTTAATTTCTCCTTATAAAATTCAAAAAGACATTCCTCATGTCAATGGTGACAAGTCTGAATTTTTCATATTCTTTAATTTCATCGGATAGTTGAATACATCACGATTGGGTCACATGCTGATATTATAGAAGTCGTTTAAAACAGGTAAGTGTCATATTACTATTTCATTGATATGGATGATTTATTCACATGATTTAGAAACACGGAAGACACTATATATAAACGATTAAAGATGGATTTGATTTGGTTTAGTTTGGTTTGCCGCTCTACGGTCACTTACGCTATGCAGTTTATGCTAATTAGACCAGGACTTACAATTAACGAGGATTTCGAACCATTCAGAAACATCGAAGCCACCGCCAGGATTCGAAACTGAAGCCTATGGTACCAAAGGCCAGACCGCTAGCTAATTGGCCATCAGGCAGCTACAAAATTATGGAAGAATAACAATTCACACACTTCCAAGAACTTATAACTTAAGTAATATGCAATCTCTACCCCAAACCACCTTTTTTTTTTTTTTTTAAAGAGAAATACAATTTTAAGTAGAAGTACCTAGAGGACGACCTCAAAGACCTTTTTTTTTTTTTCTTTTTTTTTTTTTTTTTTTTTTTGGGAAACTTACATAGATTATTTTTATTATAAAATTTTACGTTTTTATGCACGGAGCACGGAGTCCAGTTCATTAGTAAGAAAAAGCCATAAATATCAATTGTATCTTACAAAGCAAATTTCTAATCAATTCATTAAATTTAAAAAATTTTTCAAGCATATCAACCGAAGGATTTGTTTTAATTTATTTTATTTTACCTATTGAAAATGTTTAGATACATAATACTGATTTAAAAAAATACAATTGCAAGTACAAAACTATTCTAAGCTTTATTTTTTTAATATAAAAATATTTACAGAGACAAGTTATTCTTAAAGACAGTACATTCTCATGCAAGGATATTTAAAACTTACAAGGATATTTAAAACTTTTAATTTTGTGTGAAAACAAGTAATAATTTATAAAATGTGCAAAACGATGACATATATACAGTAATTAAAAAAAAAAAAAAATATTTTTTTTATTTTTATTTCTAATGGCAGATTATGAACAGTTACAGCAAAAAAAGAACAACAAAACAAAAAAAAAAATATAACAAAACTTGCTGAAACAGAGTTCATTAATCTAACAATAATACCAAGTTGCAGATCTTTTAGCCACTAAAAAGTGTTACCAGGTGCACCACGGGGAGGTAGATCTTCTGCGCACCTACCAATTAAAAATATATTTATACAAATAAAATATCTGCTCAACAAAATGTCAGATTACATTTTTTCAGACAATTTAAATAACATTTAAAATAACATTAAAATACAAATTTCACATTATTAGGTTAAATAACTGTGAAAATTTTCGGATTAAATTATAAAAATATTACAATATAGAATACTCCACTTTTAAGAGGGTAAAAATTAAACAAATTCCAATTTTAAAACAGAAACAGAAATATTCCTGGGAAAAAAAAACAGTCATTTACATAAAATCGCAACAATTTACCATTGATTTCTCCTCCAGTTTGACGCTGAGAATTATACAAAAATTTAAAAATATTATTATTTTTAATCTATTTTTGAAATTACTTAATTAAAAATTTTTGTCAACTAAACTATTATTATTCAACTACTTGTCTAATTTAAAATTAGTTTTTGTAATGCATCTGGTTTTATTAGCAATCTCACACAAAGCGGAAACATCAGATACTTAAAACATTTTTCTCCACAATAAGAACACCTCGTACGAGCCTCTGTTTACTATTTGGTTTGAAGAAATACCAAGTCTTTCAAATAGGAGTTCTAATTTTTTATTTTCATCTTCGACAACTATTGCCTGAGGTAAAGGCGATAACTTGATTTTGTCCTTGACAATAAGGCTTTCTTCTTCTGAATAAAAATCATACAAATATCCTAGTCCCGGAGCTCCTATGTCAAAATACCGAAAATCACATTCATCAAACTCTCTTACGATGTCAAGTACATCTTTAAAGGTGGGAATTAAAACGCTTCCATTCTCTGAATTAGCCTGACGGTAGATAAAAAGTCTCAAATCTTCATTCTGCATTTCATCAAAATATTTCCGCATTCCGATAAGACCGCCGTTCGCCTTAAAAAGTCCGCATATTGCTCATTAAAAACGATATAGAGGCATTTGGCCACTACCTGAAGAAGTAAAAGGCATTGAGGTCGACTTTTAAGAAGGCGGCACATAAAAAGACACACCAGTAAGAAGTTATAAAAAGACGGCGATCGGCAGAAATGAAAGCTTTTTACTAACAGGAATTTCACGAAATATGTTTTTGAATGCAGAACTTTGTCTTCTTTCAATTTTACAAAATACCATTCAAAAATTTTCCCGTAAATGTCATCCATTTTTTTTATCGTGTCCCCTACGCGTAATAAGGTCAGGCATTCTTCATGATCCAGGTGATCTACTATAATTTTAAAAGCTTCGCTGTCACCGTATTTATAAGTAAATAAAGTGTACGCAAAGTGTTCCACAGATGCATATTCTGCTTCCGTCATCATTTTTAAGATTTATATAATTAATTTTACTAATGTTTACAATTAAATGAAGCTGGTTCATAAACTTAACAATTTACAAAATTAAAAAGTGATCTACATCATCATAATTGTAAATCACAATTTGAATTTGATACGAAAACAATATTATCCAACTGAAACGTGGTGTTTTCAGTTCCAACCGAGAAATAACCGAATTGAGTTGTTTGTCTACTGGACTAATACAGACGATTTTATTATTATTCACCTAACTATATATTTGTATGAAAATGACATTTTACATATTCATATCTTTTGAAAAATAAATTATTTTATATTTTGAAAATTTGTTTAAATTTTATTAAATAGATCATAACCATTAAGTTTCCCACACCAACGCGTTATTTTGTTTTTTCATGTAAAACTGCTAATTAGAATTTTAGATTTATTAATTAATATAGAATAAAATAAATTATTTAATGCCAGGTTCCCTAGAAGAATCCGGTACTTTGGGATTAAATAGCATAAATCATAAAATTAGATTCCAAGTCAAGTCAAGTCGAGTTATATTTCAAGTTAAGTCAAGTTACTGATATTTCTTGCAAATCGCTTTTTACGCCAATCCACGATTGAAATACGATTCTACATTTGTTATGTTGATAATTATACGTAAAAGGATCCATATATATATATATTAAATCAATAATATATATATTTTTTTGTTCTAATGCAGCTGGCAAACATTTAGACAGCATATATATATATATAATAATAAAAATCATATTAAAAACATGATGTGTCATTTCGTCAACATTTTTTTTTTTTACTGCTATGCCCAAAAAGTAAGATCAATTATTTCAATTTCAATTTCCCTGGCATATGGAATTTCAATGTTTTTTTTCTTTTTTAGGTTGCTGGTACTGTCCTTGACATCTGTGTGAAATTTGACGTCAAAATATTCATTAGGTTGAGTTACACTTTGCTTTGAGAGACGCTAAAAGTGGCTTCGGCGATTTTTGAAATGTCTGATATAATTGAGCACAGAAATTGCATTAAATTTTGATTGCGGAATAAATATTCTTCTGCGGAAACGTACAGAATGTTGCAGAAGGAATTCGGTGAGCATTCCGGTATCGGAAAGAAATGTATAGAGGTGGTATAAACACTTCAAAGAAGGCAGAGAACGCATTGAAGATGAACAGCCCTCTGGTCGACCGTTAACCTCAACCAACAAAGCTCACGTCTAAAAAATTAAAGATTTGGTGCTTGAAAACCGTCGATTTATAATT
This sequence comes from Caerostris extrusa, assembly GCA_021605095.1. Taxonomy (NCBI): domain Eukaryota; kingdom Metazoa; phylum Arthropoda; class Arachnida; order Araneae; family Araneidae; genus Caerostris; species Caerostris extrusa. The sequence continues at coordinate 12,319 of BPLR01006599.1, forward strand.
AGAGACATTGCTAATGATGTTGGAATTTCAAAAGGATCGGTCAAATTTATTTTGGGCCTCAAACGCGTCAAATCTCGATTAATACCGATAACACTGATTTTTTTGGAAAAACATCGTCGTGTTGAAATGTGGGAAACAATGCTTTCTGACTATCAGGACAAGTTGAAATGCATCATAACTGGAGATGAGACTTGATTTATGCTTACGACCCGAAAACAACCGTTCAATCGAGCGAATAATCGTGACAAGGGGAAGCAAGATCGAAAAGAGTTCGACTACCGCGGTGGGCTGCTGCATTATGAATTCCTTTCCCCGGGGCAAACTGTCAACAAGGAATATTATTTGAGTGTTAAGCATTGTTTGTGTAAAGCTATTGCAAAAAGAGGCAACATTTATGGAAAGACATCTTTTGGTTTTTGCATCACGATAATGCGACAATCACGACACTGCATTGATTTCTTATGTGACTTTTTCGCTATAAATGAAACCGTTCCAGGATTACCGTATTTACCTGATTTAGCCCCGAGCGATTTCTGGCTATTCCTTAAACTCAAAAGAAGATTCCTGGGACACCGTTTTGAGTCGATTGAAGAGATTCAACGTGAATAGCGCGAGCTTTGAAGGACATCCCGGCCTTTTAAGCATGCATTGAGGATTGGAAAAAACGTTGGCATAAGTGCATTGTGTTCGCAGGGGATTACTTTGAAGGCGATGAAATAAATTTGGAAGAATAAATAGGTTTTCAAAAAAAATTAAAATTGGTCCTACTTTTTTGGGCACAATAGTATTTAATGCCGGGAAATCCTACATTATGTCATAATTCTGTTTTAGTGTTACCTATACATAAATTGAAAGCAATTAAGGGTAAAATGAACGAATATAAATTTTGGTAGATGATTTTTACAATGGGAGGGAATTTATAGGGAATGGTTCTTTTTTTCGATAAAGTTCTTTTTTTTTTTTTCTCCGAGGGTAAATTAGCCATTTAGTATTTGTATTGGGTTGCTGTACTTTAATATGGATTAATATGGAACCTGATGGCGCTCTGGCCCTCAGTGCCACAAGTTTCGGGTTCGAGTACAGGCGGTGCCATGAATGCTTGTAATGGTACGGAATTCATTTTAAACAGTAGGTCCCGATGTAATATGACTGTAGAGAGTTGGACGTAAGGCTGACAACCGTACTCCGTAAAAAAATAGCATTTCCGCCATCCGAAATCCGCCAAAAAGCACATGGCCTTGGCCCACCATGAGGCTGTTGCGCGAATGAAGAAGAAAAATTTTAATATGATAATGGAAATAGTTCCCAATTTGGAAGAGTTTCTATGATAATGTTTTCAATATGTGTTAACTAACATATTTACCTGTTTTGGATTATGTTATGTGTCTGCTGTGCATTTATACAAAGTTATGATTGAAAATTGTGCAACGGTAGTCTGAAAATAAAGCAGTTTCGAGCAAAGAAAAGGACGTACAAAAATTGGAAGGGAAAAGAAAAAAAAAAAAAAAAAAAAAAAAACAGTAAAGTATAATTTTTCCAGGAATCTTTTCCATATTTTCACAATGTCATAGGAGAAAAATTCAGCTGATCTGGCCATAATTTTCTGGAAAGAAGTTCAAATGAAGAAAATGCCTTTTTAGAGACATAGCAAAACCAAATTTCTTCTATGCAGACAATATTTGCTAATTCGTTTTTACTTTTTATGGTCTTTTGACTTAAGAAATTAATTGACAAAAGGCGAAAACAATCCAAGATTCTTTCTCATCATAATTTGCATCTTTAAAAAGCTTACGGATCTACCGAGCAATAAAAAACCCCTGTTTCATTTTAGCGTCCCTGATTGGAGGAAATTTGTTATTTAAGTAAATGAATACTGACCCTCTTTTGTTTTCACAAAAATTTTCATAAAACCAAGCTTTATGCAAAAAGGGTTATAGTAGGATCTTTTTGATCTACAAATGGTAGATTTTGCATATTCTTCTCTTCAATATCATGTGCCTTTCTTTTTATATCATTGATTTTTCACTTAGGGCAACATTTTTTGGCATTACTGTTTTATTCAAATAAAAAAGAAACTGTACTTCTTTTTTTCTAATTGAAAAAGAATTTTCACTTGCAAATACAGACATGCCCGATTACTTGGTGTATTGAAGGCAGCTCAGCAAATGTTTAAAATTTTGTTAAGTTTCTTTCACGGAAGGAATGGAAGTTGGTTTCCATGTTGCAATAATATTGTCTTGATACTTGTTTTGGACAAATCTATGAATAGTCGCAAATTGCGAAGGCCATCTTCTTTCTTGATAACCACCATTAAGCCATTAATTTCAAACAGAAAGCGAGCAATTTTAAATACAAAAAAAAAAAAAAAAAAAGGCAGAAGTTTCTCATAACGACAGCATTACGAAGTCTTTCATACATCTTCGTGGAGTAAATTCCATTCTCTATGGATCGATTCAAGTAACTGTGACGAAGTCTCGAGAAGCCCTAGATCTCTAATAAGGTTATTTACTTCTTCTTGAGACAGAATGCGGCGTGTAGGTGTAGCATCAGTACTGGATGTTGAAGACTATAGAGAATCACATAAATTGATCTTCCTCTGGATTATTAAAAACTTTTTTTTGTATGTTTCCAGAATGAGAAATCCTTCACCATGGGGAATGGATCGCATGGCAGAGGATATATTCGTTTAAACCTATTTTCCTTGCAATTTGTCCATGAAGAGATAAGAACGTGAAGAAGCAGAAGTCATTTGCGTGGTTACTTTGTTCCCTCCAAATCATAAGAATGGCAAATGACATTGTCATTTTTTTCACTCGAAGCATCATGGTAATTTTCCTTGAACAAGAATCATGGCATATATGTGGAGACCAAGACTTGTTCGGATCTCCGATTTTGTAATCGAAATAAAGCTGATCTATGTCTTTTTAATTACAGAAGTGGTGGTACATTTTCAGGTTTCAAGGAAACTTCTCCACATACATAACGGGGCTTGAATGGCGGAGTGGCTAGCGCTCTGGCGTTCGGTACCACAGGTTTCGGGTTCGAGTCCCGGTGGTGCCATGGATGTTTGTAATGGTTAGAAATCCACTTTAAACTGTAGGTCCCGGACTGTTTAGCCTAAAGTGTGCACAAGATGACCGTAGAGCGACAAACCAAACCACATACATAACAGAGGTTAGTAGCCGAATCAATGCACCTCAGCGGCATCACAAGTTTAAAAATATCATGTGTTTAACTTAAATTACAAATTTATTGAAATCATTTATTTCTAACAGAAAAACGCCCCACAAAACTAATACTATGGCCTTTTTATATTTAGTACCAAAGCAGGAAACAGCGCCGACAACCAGATTGGCGTTGCCTCCTGCAGACTAATAAGAGCTCGATTATACTCGATAGCAGCCCTCAATGTCTTCAATATCTTTAATAAGTCATCAATATATTCAATCAATATCTTTAATAAGTCATCAATATATATCATTAATAAGCCAACAATATCTTTAATAATTTTGACAATATTTATAACTTCGAAATTGCAAAATTTCCAATTTCTGATCACACTCGACCCTGTAACTCGAAAACGAATAGGGGCGATTTAAAAAAATTTTAAATTTTCTTGTCACCTTCTCTGATTTATCATTACAGTTCTGCAACTGCTACTCCTTTTTGGCATCTTTTTTATTTTTAATCAATTTTTACCATACCTTTTTTTTTCCTTTTGGCCATTCACTATCTGATTTAAAGTAATATTTTCCAGAAAATGTTGACGAAATTAATATGGCTGTTCTTTACTGATCCTCATTTCATCGATTCTACGCCATGATTTCAAATTAAGAATTTAGGTCGGAGGGGCCAAGATTGATAAATTCCAGAATCAATAGTCTTTATAAAGCTTCTAAAGAAATTAACGTCTTTGAGTCACGTGTTTCTAAAGTATATATACTAATATTTACAGATTTCAAATATATTTAATATAGAGAACTGGTTGTTTGGAGTTTCATGGCACCAGATTTAGCCATGCTGCACCAAACAACGGTGCCTTCAATATATGGAGCATATATTTTAATGCATTTCTTTTCATAAATATTGCTATATAATTTATAAATTGTAATTTGTATGTTATAAACTATAAATTTACGTATTCTTGTTTTTTATTTCTCACATACATTTTAAGACAACTGAAAAATAATGTAGCTGAATTTTTTTTTACTGTTTTAATATTTACAAATTTTAGTTTTTTCAATATTTTTAATGCTGTTCACCATTTTATTCCCAGTTCCTGATATTCTTCCGTATTATTAATATACGATTCTATTTTGTTATTAGGATATTTTCAAAATTTCACAACCTTACTTAAAATTTAGAGTTTTTCATTTATTTGATTTCTGTATTCATTAATATAAATTTTTTTTTTTTTTTTTTTTGTGAAAATTCATTATCTTGTTCGACGTATATACGACGACGACGTGTTATCGTATTTTTAATTTTAGTAAATAAGCCTTCAAAGAAACTGCCTAACAGAAGATTTTATTCTTCAAGATCGGTAACAAATCATTGATCTTGCTCAAAATCATTTTGAAATCAATATATTCAAATTCTATTCAATTCCTTTTCATCAAATTCAAAAAAAGACATACCTCATGTGAATGGGTACAAGTCTCATTATTCATATTCTTCGATTTAGATTCGATTCTTCGATTCGTTGAAGACATCGCATCTGGGTCCCATGCTGATATTACCGAAAACTTTTTAATCGGATAAGTGTTGTATTCTTACTTGATTGATATGGAGGATTTATTGACATGGTTTTGAAACACAAAAGACATTATATACAAATGATTAACGATGGATTTGGTTTGGTTTTTCGCTCTACGGTCATTTCATGCACACTTTAGGCTAATTCGACCAGAACCTACTGTTTAACGAGGATTCCGAGCCACTCACAAACATCCACAGCACCCGCCAGGATGCGAAACTGAAGCCTATGGCACCAATGGCCAGAGCGCTAGCCAACTGACCATCAGGCAGCTATGCATTATGGAAGAATAACAATTCACACCAGTTCAAGAACTTTTTTTTGTCTTTCTAATGCAGCTGGCAAACACTTAGACAGCTTGGTCTTGGTTGCCTTAAGGCAAGCGCTGCACAGACGTTACTCACTTTGCATTACCCAGGGGGTGCGTGTAACTTGAAGATAAGCAACGGACGCGGAGTAACAATGCCCCGCAACGCACTCTACGATCTATTAGGACCGGGACCTACGGTTTAAAAAAGTGGATTCCGAACCACAACAAACATCCATGGCACCGCCGGGACTCGAACCCGAAACCTGTGGTACCGAGCGCCAGAGCGCTAGCCACTCGGCCATTCAGGCCCACAAATTATAATGTACTTTCATGTAAAACTGTTAACTAAAATTTTAGTTTCATTAATTAATATAAGCTGGAGTAAAATATTTAGTTTTACGTTCCCTACGAGAATTCGGTTTCAGCATTAACGTGAATAAATCTCAAAATTAGAGGGCAAGTCAAGTTAGAAGTTATGTTCGCTATATTTCAATCTCACAAATGTAATTTTGATAGTTAATTTGTAACGGTATTTTACACATAAAAGGATATACACTGAAGTGACAAAAGTCATGGGATACCTCTTAATATCGTGTCGCCCGGCGAAGTGCAGCAACTCGACGTGGCATGGACTCAACAAGTCGTTGGAAGTCTTCTGCAGGAATATTGAGCCATGCTGTCTCGATAGACGTCCATAATTGTGAAAGCTTTGATGGTGCAGGATTTTTGGGCACAAACAGACCTCTCGATGATGTCCCATAAATGCTCGATGGGATTCATGTCGGGCGATCTAGGTGGCCAGATCATTCGTTGGAATTGTCCAGAATGTTCTTCAAACCAATCGCGAACAGTTGTGGCCCGGTGACATGGCGCATTGTCATCCATAAAAATCCCATCGTTGTTTGGGTACATGAAGTCCATGAATGGCTGCAAGTGATCTCCAAGTAGCTGAACATAAGCATTTCCAGTCAATGTTCGGTCCAGTCGCACCAGAGGACCAAGTCCATGACATGAAAAAACAGCCCACACCATTACGGAGCCACCACCAGCTTGAACAGTGCCTTGCTGACAGTTTGGGTCCATGGCTTCGTGGGGTCTGCGCCACGCTCGAACCCTACCATCAGCTCTTACCAACTGAAATCGTGACTCATCGGACCAGGCCACGGTTTTCCATTCATCTAGGGACCAACCGATATGCTCACGCGTCCCACGAGTTGCTGCAAGCGATGTCGTTCTGTCAGTAAAGGCACTCGAGTTGGTCTTCTGCTGGAATAGCCCAAGAAAGCCAAATTTCTCCGCACAGTTCTAACAGACAAGTCACTTGTACGTCCCACATTGATTTCTGCGGTTATTTGACGCAGTGTTGCTTGTCTGTTAGAATTTGCGACTCTTGCAGACGTCGCCGGTCTCGGTCGTTAGTGCGGCGGTCGACCACTGCGCTGTCCATGGTGGGATGTTATGCCTGAAATTGCATACTCTCGGCACACTCTGACACAGTGGATCTGGGAATGTTGAATTCCCTAACGATTTCCGAAATGGCATGACCCATGCGTCTAGCTCCAACTAACATTTCGCGTTCAAAGTCTGTTAATTCCCGTCGTGCGGTCATCATCACGTCAAAACCTCTTCACATGAATAACTTGAACAGAAATGAAAGCTCTGCGAAAGCACTGCGCATTTATACCTGTTCTACGCGATGCTACTGCCATCTTAAAATTTGCATATTGCTATCCCATGACTTTTGTCACTTCAGTGTAAATCTTAATACTTAATATAATTTGATTTCCCAATTTTTTTTTCTTAAAAAATACGATCGTCGAACAAGATAGTGAATTTTCACACAAAAAAAATTTTTAAGTAAGGACGTGAATTTTGAAAAAGCATCCTAATAACAAAACAGAATCGTGTGTTAATAATATCAGGAACTGGGAATAGCATGGTGAACAGCATTAAAAATATTGTAAAAACTAAAAAAATTGTAAACAATAAAACAGTAAAAATTTTAGTTAATTTATTTCTCAGTTTTCTTGAAATACATGTGAAAAATTAAAAACGAGAATACGCAAATTTATAATATGTAACTTACAAATTACAGTTTATAAATTATATACAACAATTACAAAAAGAAATGCATTAAAATATATGCTCCATACACTGAAGGCACTGTTGTATTGGTGCAGTATGGCCAAATCTGGCCTTGTGCTATCAAACTCCAAACAACCAGCTTTATATGTATGCTGTATATTTTAAATATGTAAATATTAACATATATACTTCAGAAACGTGACTACGAAGACATTATTTCTTTAGAAGCTTTATTGATCCTGAATTTATCAATCTTGGCCCCTCCGACCTATAACATTCATAATTTGAAACATTTGAAAACGTGGTGTAGAATCGATGAAACGAGATCAGTACAGAACAGCCATATTAATTTTGTCTAACATTTTCAGGAAAATGTTTCTTTAAATCAAATGGTGAATGGCCAAAAGAAAAAAATAAGGTATGGTAAAAATTGAACAAAAATAAAAAGATGCCAAAAAGGAGGCGCAGCTGCAGAACACTAATGAAAAATCAGAGAAGGTGACAAGAAAGTAAAAAAAAAAAAATTTTAAACATCCCCTATTCGTTTTCTAGTTAGAGGGTCGAGTGTGATCATAAATGGGAAATTTTTGAATTTCGAAGTTAAATAAGCTTGTCAAAATTATTAAAGATATTGATGGCTTATTACAGATATTGATTGCAGATATTGATGGCTTATTAAAGATATTGATTAAGGATATTGATGTCTCATTAAAGATATTGATTGAAGATATTGATGACTCATTAAAGATATTGATGGCTTGTTAAAGATATTTGATGTCTTATTAAAAGATATTAGCCAGCTCTGTCACACTGTCGAGCTATTGAGTATAATCGTGCTCTTATTAGTCTGCAGGGACGACACCAATCTGGTTATCGGCGCTGTTTCCTGCTTTGGTTCTAAATATAAAAGGCATAGTTTAGATTTATGGGGCATGTTTCTGTTAGAAACAAATGATTTCAAGCAGAATTTAATTTAAGTTAAACACATGATACTTTTTAGAATTGGCGAGTACCGCTTAGGTGCATTCCTTCGGCTAATAACTTCTGTTATGTAGTAACGGTTTGTTTTCGCTCTACGGTCATGTTATTTTGCCCCAGGATAAACAGACCGGGAACTACCATTTGCGAAATTCTAACCGCTACAAATATTCATGGCACCGCCCGCTCAGCGAAGAAACCTGTGACTTAGGCACCCAGGCATGCTTCAGCCACTCAAAGAATACAAGGGTGATTCATATGTTTTCATAAAAATAAAATAATTTTAGGGGTGTTTTGAAAAATTAAAGTGTGAAGTTTTCAAAAGCCTTTTTGGTCGTTTTGTATAAAGAAACTGTCTCGATCTTTTCCTCTCCTTATGAATTCCTTGATCTGCTTTACACGTGCCTTTTTTATTTCCGCCAGGTGAGTGGCATTATTATTACTAGCTGGAAACTGAGGTCCAATAATAAAACCATAGGTACTTAACAAACATATCACAAGACAAGTTGTTTGATTTGTTTGTTGCCTTTAACATCGGTGGGCCGCATGTAAAAAAAAATTGATTAAAGCACCATTTTCCTTATGAATGTAGTAGGATTTGTTTATTGTGTGGTAATCAACGGGCGGCGACACTTCACGATTTGCTTGTCTTTGACAGAGCTGTTATAACGTGGAGTATTCAGCTTTGAGACTCTGACCTCCCGCAGATGGGCGCGAA
>BPLR01006601.1:0-21111 GCA_021605095.1 Caerostris extrusa
ATCGTAAAGCCTGATTTCAAAGCAATTTTCGCCTCGCAACACGGCCATGGAAACCTTCGCCATTTCTGCATGCATTTCGAACAGTAGTTGATGGAGACTCGTCGTTCCATGTTCTTTAGTTCTGATGTTAATATAAGAGCACTTATTTTGGGATCCGTCTTTAATGAAACTACCTAGAAACCATCTTTCGCCAGATGATGTCAACAGACATGATCACCCAGTACGAGAACTGTTTTGAACCTTTCCAGTGGCAGCAACTTTTATGATTGACTGCAACAGTTGAACGGGGTCTACCGGACCAGATCAGAAATCTTGTTGGGTACGTGAATTACCATTTTTACGGAGCTTTAAAAATCAGCCCTTTCGGAAACGTGTCTTTACTTTTACGACCCATTACAGAATTTGCTTCTCACCAAGCATTAAAATTTCCACTGAAGAACCTTATAAGTAACTTACAAGATGACGTCAATTAAATACATCATAACGGCTAAACCATCACAAATAATTAAAAAATTTCTGCATTTCTTTTCTTTTAGTGTACGAATACTTTTACACCACAAGATATTGATTGTTTCAGTTTTGTAAATATTTATTCCATGTATAAAATTATTTTTAAATAATTTCTATTACTGAAACTAGTGAAAATATGTTCTATTATATATTTATAATTAATTAAAATGGAATTTAGGTTTCTTATAATTTTTATGAATGGATCTCTTTTCTTTTTTAAATCAATTGTCGTACTGTGTATGAATACTTTTACACTCTCACTGTATATTGCATTGCAAATTGTAGATTTTGTTTTTTGATCCAACAACAAACTTTGATTCAGAATTTGATTCAAATGGATTCAATTCAATTGATTTGATTTCAATCCATTTAGTTAAAAGTATTATTCACAACTCTGTGATAATGTTTCCATATCATTTTAAATAGTTTTATCTATCCTATCCGAAAACACTTTATTCATTACACTGCTTTAAAGTAAATAAATATCGACAATCCACATAAAATTTTCAACACGATGCATATCTCGGACAATACAGCACTTTAGACAGAAGTGAAAAAGCTATAGAAATTTGAAATACCACAAAAATTATAAAATTTTTTTGCTTTGTATTACATTTCAAGGAACATTTAAGATTAAATAACGCAAATAAAAGCTATGAATCTAATTATCCCATATTGATGTCACTTTTCGACCCCGTACACACACAGATCTGATGCGACTCAGCCCTGATCGCCCTCGGCACCAGAATGGAGATTGAGGTGTGACTTACACCGTGATTTAGAAAATGAATGGTGAAGTCAGCTTCATGTTGAACAACATTCATGTAGCGCGGAAAACAAACACAAGTTTTCACACCGAATCTGCTTTCGCGGTAGTGCGCACGAATCTTCACATTGCACCATTTTTTAATGGCAGATAAATGAATCTGCTTTCGTACTGTGAAGAGAGTATCGCAACAAACATTGAAAAACAGAATGGAAAAATCAATAAATATCTTACCCAAATACTACTCAAAAATAATTTCCACAAATAATACAATTGTCTCTGAATACAATTTGTCTGCCCCTATTATAAAAGTATTATCTGAAAAGATACGTCGGGAAAGTAGGATTTTTCAGCAAACATTAAATATCAATCATATTTATCGGATATTAGTATGATATATTTTACTTTAAAAGCATTCTACAGTAATACATTACATCATTAAGTGAATGAAATTTACTTTTAAAAATTCCTTGAATAAAAATTTCAGAAGGTTATATTTATAAAAATGAAGCTAAAAAGTTAAAAATTACATATACATACATATTTAAAAATCCTTTTAAAACTTATACAATAATCATTGGTTACAGAACAGTATATCTTATAAAAGTTGCTAAAATTATTTTGCAATATAATTCAAGCAAACAATGCTAAAAATTTAATTACATTGAAGTTTTCGTTTATTCTTAATCAATCAGAACACTTAACAGAACATAAAATATTTTCTGTACTACATATTCTGTATTCTAAAGCGAAATTTAAACTTAATACATAAAAAGACAAAAATTAACACTTATGATTAAAAAAAGATAAAGTCTCGCAAATAAAATTTAAAAGACAATACAAACGAATGAAATGCATACGGTTAATTGATTTTTCCCGTATTTGTTTAAAAGAATAAGAGTCCATTTTGAGAAGAAAAACGTAGAAAGATTTTCGCATATTTACTTTGCATGAGTTTTCTTATGATGCGATAAATTGGATTTTCCAGAAAACCCTTTTCGGCATACATCACACGCAAAGGGCTTTTCTTCAGAATGAGTAAACAAATGAGCAGTTAAATTACATTTTACGGAAAAACCTTTCTGGCATACTTCGCATACTTAAGGCTTTTCTTTGGTGTGTGTACGCATATGAACTGCTAAACCATGTTTCTCGAAAAGTCCTTTGTGGCACACTTCACACACGTACGGCTTCTCTTCTGTGTGGACGCGGTCATGGGTTTGCAATCGATTCTTGTGTGAAAATGACTTATTGCACAATTCGCACGAATGAGGCTTCTCTTGTGTGCGAGTTCTCAAATGTCGTCTCAGGTTGGAACTTTGCCCAAATGCTTTTTCACATACACTGCATTTATATGCTTTTAGTTTGGTGTGAACAACCATATGTCTTTGGAGGTGATACTTTTGAACAAAGACTTTGTTGCATATTTCGCACATGTGAGCTCTGGATTCGGCGTGAATTCGAAGATGTTCTTTCAAAATGTCCTTTCTAAGAATTCTTTTGTCGCATAAGTGGCACTCATGAGGCTTCGTTTCCGAGTGGCAAAACAAATGCCGGTTCAATTTACTTTTCTGAGCAAATCGTTTTCCGCACATATCACACAAAAAACTATTTTCTTTCTCTGTTGGTCCACCAGGCTGAGCCATTATTTAAAGCTTTTTTCAAAATACGCGATTCACAGGGAGAAAAAAGGTTTTTAATTACTGCAATGAGAGCGAAGTGATTTTTATATTGGGGTAAATATCTTCCCTTTAAATAAACTGACAGACAGCGAATTTCCTTCACTTCATTTCATTATGAGAATTGTCAAACTTCCAGAATATAGAAGGCGTAGTATTTCCATATTTAAAAAGTCATCCTTCCAAATAGGCTTTTCTTGAACACACAGAGATATTCCTTACGTAAGTGTTCCAAACAGGTTGCAATTCTTTTAAAACTCGGAAAACTATTAATCACCGATGATATAGTAAGAAGATAGATCAGAAGGGCAAATTAATATTTCTAAATTTAAAATGGACATTTTTATCTTTCAATGCCCTTAATTAGGAACAGCCTTCAATTACCCAGATCATATTTTCTCATTATAGGTTCGAAATTCAACTAGTGTGCCCCGAAATCTTCTTCATAGACCGGGATAGGCGCCATAAATTTATCGACCACAAAGCTTTGTCTGTTGGAGATCAAGCAAGACAAAAAGTGTGTGCATGCATCCAGATAATGCTCACAATGGAAAGAGGTGCAGGTTTTTTTTTTCATTTCTCTTTCATATTTGAAAAAAGAAATTTTAATCAAGCATGATTTTCGCTGAGATTCGTACCAAATAAAATCTAAACCCCGCGAAATGAATTGAAGTTTCTGAACACGCGCGAAGACTCAAAGGCTGTGAGAGAGAAATAATGGAAGGTGATGAAGAGTAAGAAACTGAACACAAGAGGTAAAAATTAATTTCATAATTCAAAGGAAATTTCCCTTTGTGTTATAAGTCATCGTAGTGATATCATCTTTTAAGCATAAGTTAAATATTTAGACATCCAGGTTTCTAATTTAATTCCTAATTTTCCGCCAGTTAGAGTGAACTCTAAAGTCACATTTCCTCTACAACAATACAAAAATGAATATTGGAAAGATAGAATCATTTTTTAGCCTCTGACGCTCTAAGACAGAACTTAAGCATTCAATAGCAATCATTAATTCCTTTACACAAGAGTCTTTATCTGGACAGATTTCAAATTATAATAGTATTTTTACAGGAGAAGCCCTTGCACCTTTTTTAACCCTTTCGACTTATGTTCTTTCTGCTCATATATTATTCTCACAGATAGTCTATCCGGTTCTTCTGGCGTTACAGAATTGTAACATTCATTCTAATCGTATCATCCAGTTTCTGGATAATACACTTCAATATCTTTGCAATAGCATTTTATCCATTGAATTCATCTGATTCTCCAGGACATGTTGGTATTAGGAAAATGAACTAGCCGACTCCCTCGCGAAATCCGCAGCAGATTCAACAATATTTCATTGGATATCACCGAAAGATCTCATCTTTCAACTAAAAAGAAAACACAACTAAAAAGCAACAGAACAACTTCATCTCCATTATGTTCCTATCTGCAAAACCCGAAAACAGTGGAAACACATCGTGTTCAAATGCAAAAATATGAGATTGCACGAAACAAACTCCAAAGTGCTTTTGGTTATAGAATTCTCTCAAACTAATGGTTATTCGATATGTCTGAAGATGCTTATTATAAAACAATAGTAATTCTACAATTCCTATGAAAAGTCTCGTAACCCCGTCAACTATGGGGGTGCCCCATATTGTTTTTCTTTTGTTATCTCATTTTCCCTTTTCGTTTCAAGTATTAGTAGTACTTCATGCTTTCTAAATCATCGTTTAAATGTTAAAATGTTTGATCGTTTGATCAGTAATTTGTCTATTCCTTTCATGTCCAAATATACTTCTTTTATTATTATTCTTTTGATTGTTAGAAAATTTCGACAACGTTTATGGTATTTCAGAAGGAAATTTGGACTCCTGAATTTAAAATTTTTAGTGATTTTGGAATTTTAAATTTTGCGGTGTATTTTAAGGAGGACTTATTTACACTTCTGCAAATTTGGTTGAGATAGTTGGTTTGATTGTGTGGATAAATTGAGATAAAGAAGCGTCAGCGAGTATACATCTCAAAGCGCCAAGTCAAGTCAAGTCAAGTCAAGCCATGGAAACGTATTTGTTATGGATTGCATATTTTAAATCCTGGGATAGCTGCATTCAATTATTACTTATTTTATTTCATGTCTAAAGTAACATTTTTTAATGCTTTAGTTATTATTTTATTTCTTGATCTTTTAAGTAATTAAAGCAATTTGTCAGGTAAGCCTTATGATAACGAACATTTTATTTACAAAACAAAAAGTTTTCAAAAACATGTTATAAAACATTAATTTTATGATGTTCATAAACATTCTTTGCTGATTCAGGGTCTATCTTTTTAATTAAAAGCTCTTTGTGAGGTTGATTAAATAATTCACTATTGATTCAAATAATCCAATATTGAGAAACCCAACATGCTTTGTATAACTTTTTACTGGCAATGTAGCTATTTATTTTTCCTATTGATCTTAATAAATTGTGTTATTATTGAATTTTTTATATATTAAAGTATTTTTTTATTACTAGTCATTAATAGATTTATTAGGTCTCCATCTAAAAAAAAAAGTTCCTTAAATGATGTAATATGTGCTGGAATTGTCAAAAAAATGAGCAAAATTAAAACAGAAAAGCTAGTTAAAAGTGATAAAAATTGTGTACAAGTGAATATTTACAAAATTTGGGAAATGTGAAGCAACATGTAAAAGTTTTTACTTTTGTATAATTTTGTATACTTGTACAAAATATTGCATTATGTAATACAAATTGCATAATATAAGACATATTGTATAATTTTTACTTATATGTGAGCAATTAGCAAGTTTTCCAAAAATAATTTTTGAAACACTTTAATGCAAATTAATGCTCAGAATTTCAAAGAATTTAATGCTCAGAATTTTTATTGTAAATAAAATTGTAAAAAAATTAAGCTCGGGTATAGTTTGAAAATGAAAAGATTGTGAAAAACATGTAAAAAAATGTGATTTTGTGTGCGAGTGAAAGTATTTCAAGAATATGGCAACAAACTATAAAACTACAAGCAGAAATTTATAAAAAAAAGGAAGTGTATGGTATTTGCTATTTCTCTTGGACATATTTTATGATTAAAAAGTGAAATTAAGTTAAAAAAATAAAAAATTAGAAAAGCATGTACATGAGTGAGAAAATTTTATGTATGATTAAAGAACTATATAAAAAAAATGCATACAAAAGTAATTCAAAATAAGGAATGAATGTGCAGTATGGTTAATGTTCATTTAGTGTAATTAATACATCTATCCTAGGTAGATAAAAAAAAAAGCAACAAATTTAAAATATATATATATATGTGTTTAAGGTGAAAATTTTTCAAAATTCTGGAAAGAGTTGTGAAACAACACAAGACCCAATTGTTGCAACATATGAAATAATTGGTTTAAGAAATTTTTTATAAATATTTTGTTACTTAAATCTTGGTGAAAATAGTAGTGAAATTCAGAAAGTAAAGTATAAAAAATTGTTGTTTGTATTTTTTGAATTGTGTTTACCACATACTGGGGTCATGTTAGTATTTTGTTGAGAGTAACACCAAAGTATTTTAAGTAATTTGTCCATCTAATGTTGTGTAATAGTGTTATTAAATTGTATATTGTTTATGAAATGTTAATATTTTTTTTTTTTTACATGAATCAGAATGAATTATGCATATATTTTAGAAAATTATAGGAAGGAGACTAAATGGTATGCAAGATGTTTTAAAAATTTCTTTTGCGTCAGTTGCTTTATTATTACTGAAGTTTTTAATGAATTGAAAAATCTAAAATCTGGAGGCAGTGACTTAAATTGTATCTTGGTGAGAAGAGTGACTATTAGAAGTGACATATTTGTGAATAATGTTGAAAATTGGTTGCTCAGGTCAGGTTGACTAATGTCGTTAGAAAAAAATTTAGTTATGTAGTGTTTTGTAAGTGTTGTGGCTGTCTGGGTTGATGTAAGCAAGAGCATTGTTGTTTCTTCGGGTCAATGGAATATTTTACTTTTGCTTTATAATATTTATAATTGTTTTTCTAAGAGAAATGTCATTAGGAGAAATAATACTGTAATAATTATTCTCATGTATATTCATTCGTGTTTTAATTTCACTTTATAAAATTTTATTTTAATTTAAATAATTCTACTTGTCCAGAAGGTATTTTATGAATTGATAAATTTGCCTAAGATTGTTTCTTACAGTAATTTTATTTCTGATGTTTGTAGAAAGGTGTTTTTATCTGTTTTTATTTTGTGTTCATAAGTGTTATGAAAACACCTGATTTAAAACAGTTTGTACATATAATGTAAAGTGATATTATAATTTCAGTACATGATTAATAGAGTTTTCCAGCTCTATATGTGTGTCAAAATTCATGAGAAAATTTAGTCCATTCGAAATGTGGTATTTTTGGAATATTAGTTCTATGAATAGTAAAGCCAAATTTAAACAAAACAAGATTAATGTCAGATGTATGGACAGAGAGAGATTCTGAATTGTAACAAAAAAATTTTTAATTAGAGTAATGTTCTTCCTGTATTGTGTCAGAGAGCCAAATCTGGCATCGGCAGAGCACCAATTGGGAAGTTGCATTGATAAATAAAATTAAGTACCACAGAGTTTGCTCTGTGCAGTTTCAGCGTATGTGGTGATAAATAAGATCGCAGTCAAGAAAGTATTATAATTGTTATAAAGTGTCAATAATTCATTAAATGAAAAATGTTTTTTCAATCAGTCAATGTTTTTTCTTTGTGATTGCGATGTAAGTGGATAGTAACAGAGATTTTCAGATATGATGCTATGATGGTGGCGTGAATACTTCTTAGGTTTTGAGTGAAATGTGTTATTTTACTAAAATTACCGTCCTAATGGAGTACATATATTTATGTATGTAATCTAGGGCATTTTTTTCTTCTAGAAATAATAGTTTGGAATAGTGAGAGATCTGAACTCTGATCTGATTCAAAGTTTCCTATATGAAAATGTGATAAATACTGATTTAAGTACTTAAAGAACATCATTCTTACCCATTAAGCAATTTACATTTTAGAGGCAAATAGTGAAGAATTTTTGTGTGATCTATGTGAAGATTTTTGTGTGTTTACCTTAGTAGTGTGAGCTACTTGTGACATTTTAAATATTTTAGAAATTGGGTCAATGTATTGTTGTGTAAGTGGCAAAGCATTGTGGATTAAACGATATAATCAGCACATTTGTCCACAAGTTAAATTAAATATTAGAAAATAAAATATGCAAGTGTAAAGATACCTAATTGAAGTAAAGATACCATTTATGCAGGATGTAATATACATCCTGCATAAATGTATGTAGTAATATTGTGCTGTGTGTGTGTGTTTTTTTTTAATCTACATTACTATCTTTTTTTGATTAATTTCACTTAAAAATGCAAATACAGATTAATAAAAGCAGTTATTAGAGAGTTTTTGCATAGCGCAAGCCACACGTTTTCACTTCTTCGCTATCAGGTGCATGATGCCATTGTGCATGCTTAATAAATTTGCTTGTTTATTTTGAAAATTACTCTTTACTTTATTTAACAAGAAATACATTTTTATTCATTGTCATCCTTAATATTAGTTATTTTTTTTAAGGATTTGATTTATTTTTATATTTGTTTGCCTTTTTTTTTTTTTTTTTTTTTTTATTACAACTTTCTGTTCCATTTCTTATAATTTTTCTCTTTTTATGAGGATATTTTGTAATAATTTAAAAGTTAATAATTTTTAACTTCTTTAAAAATCTTTCTGCTATCTGCAAATTAAAAGCTAAGCAATAATATATAAATGAAACATTACAATTTCTATTTTCACTACATGCTTCATGTGAAATTATTAATTTATTTCATGCACCTTTAGAATAAATTTGCAAATATAAATAAATTTACTACAATATGTTTCTTAATAAATGTGTTTGTTTCGTTTGAACATTGTTCTTTATATAAAGAAATGGCTTATTGTAGAAATCAATTTTAACTAATCTGTTTATTCCTCTTTTGGTCATATTTCAGTTTTCCCATTCCATTTCTTAAAGAATATAAATCTTCTTTCCTGGTTTTTTCCCCTTCTATATTGAGTATTTATTTCTGTTAATATATATTTTTTTTATAATGTATAAATCTATACTTATTTTTAAGAAACTTTTCAATAAAATGCAATTGAATTGAAAAAGCAATATGTTTTTAAATACATACTAAATAATTGAAAAAAAAAAATTTCCTGTTGTGCTTCATTTACCCAAGTGTGCTTTTATCTGCTTAATTATTATTCTTAACCCAATTTACAACTAAAATTATTAAACTTCATATTACATAATCATTTATTAAAATATAAAATTAGGAGTTCATTAAAAAAAATATAGATCATTTTCCTTCATGCAGCATTCTTCTTTTCTCTTTTGATCAACCTTAAAAAAAAATAATTTATTATTATATGTAATTTTGAAAACTTTATCCTTAATAATAATAAAATAAATAAATTTAGTAAATATAGATGAGCTAATAAGTATTACAAATATAACCAGATAAATCTGATATCTTAATAAATTAGATATCCTTTTTTAAAAATTAGAAAATTTAAAATATAGACATTTTTAACTTACCTTTTAAAAAGTTATTTAATTTTTATATATGCATGATTAATATTTCAAAAGGATAATTATTTGTACAATAAATTCCATTATTATTTGTTTTATCATATGCTATACAGTATTCATCTTTATTTCACTGAATTTGAGACTCACCCGGTGTTTAAGAACTATCGAATGTCTTGCTACAGGCATTAGTTAATGCAATTAACATTATGTTTTATAGTGGTTATATATACCTAATATTAAATTTTTTGTTTATTCAAACATTCATTATAATTATGTATTAATGAATTCAAGGTGCATAATGCAATTTTTTTATTCCAGTCCGTCCATTTTTTTTATCCAGTATAATCCGCATCTCTTTTCTCATTCTAGTATTATTTGGATGCATGCCCTGGCTTCTGAGTCGCCTCAATCTCAACAAGAAAGTTTTCCGACTCACAGATTTATAGTGCCTATCCTCGGTTTTGACAAGTAGCATTCGTGGAACACTTGCGCAGTTAACACAAGTGGTTGAAAATGTGATCTGGTTATTTGAAGTCTGCTCTAAAGTAAAAAAAGTCTACTTTTAACACCTATTCGGTGTTTAATAAACCTCAAGTTTTAGAGTATTACATTACTTTTTGGAACACTTACGAAAGGCTCAACTCTGCATGTCCAAGAAAAGCCTATTTGGATGAATCGTCTTTTCAAAAATAGAAGTATTGCGGTTTTTTTATAATGCTGACAATATGGCAGTTTTAATAATGAAATGAAGTGAAGGAAACTTGCTATCTTCCAGTTTATTTAAAGGAAATTGTTTATATCAATATAAAATTCAGCGTCTCTTTCTCATTGTATTTTATAAAAACTTTTTTTCTTTGTGAATCGAGTACTTTGGCAAACGCATTATATAATGGCTGATCTTGATGGACCAACTATGGAACAAAATAATTTTTCTTGTGATATTTGCGGGAAGACAATTTGATCAGAAATGGAAATTGACAGAGCATGTACTTTGCCACTGGGATCGAAACCTCATGTGTGTGACATATGCAACAAAGGATTTCTTCAAAAGCAATTTCAAACAGCATTTAATAATGCACGAGGGAAATAAAACTCACGTATGCGAAATATGCAGCAAGGCCTTCTCCAGAAAGAATGAACTTCGAATTCACATGGTCACTCACACCCAAGACAGGACGCACACATGCACTGTATGCGGAAGAGCATTTGGACAAAGTTCAAATCTGAGGACACATCTCAGGACTCACACCCAAGAAAAGCCTCATTTGTGTGAGTTGTGCAATAAAAGGTTTACTCAGAAGCAACACTTGCAAAAGCATTACCGCGTGCACACCGGTGAGAAGCCATATGTATGCAAAGTATGTCAGAAGGGGTTTTCACAAAATTCTCATTTAACTGCTCATTTGTCTACTCATTCCGAAGAAAAGTAGTTTGTGTGTGCTGTATGTAATAAACGATTTTCTCACAGTAGCTCTTTGTCATGTCATAAGAAAACTTGCATGAAATAAAGGTGTAAAGTGTTTTCTTAAAATAGATCATCTCTGTTTTAAAAACGAGATTCTCAGAAAAGTTTACTTTCTCAACAAATACGGATACATTATTCATTCGTATGAATTTCGTCTAGTGTGTTTTTAAATTTTTATTGTAAAACTTCCTCTTTTAATTTAAATGTTTTTCATTTCCAATGGCAGATTATGAACAGTTACAGCAATAAAAAGAACAACGAAAAATAAAAAAGAACAGAAAATACAACAAAACATGCTGAAACAGAGTTCATTGTTCACATATCTCTAGCCTCCCAATATCGCTCAGCTTGAAAAGTCTTGCTCAGAGCAGGACAGTGAAGTAGATGCGTGGAGTCCACGGCCTCTCCAGAGGTGCATATTGGGGAAGGAACAAATTTGAGTCTGTAAAGATGGTTTCACAGGCAGTCGGTTGTCAAATTAGCCTCCATTATAGTAAAGACATCAATATCCTTCTCACACAGAGTCAGCAAGAGCTCTGCGCTCTTGGATTGAGACCACCGGCATTCCACTGTAGGACTCGAAGAGTATCAAAGTGAGGGGAGGAAGACATAATGCCAAGTTGCAGACCTTTTAGCCACTAAAAAGTGTTACCAGGTGCACCACGTGGAGGTAGATCTACTGCGCACCCTTAATTTAAATGTTACATTTTTAATTTTTATGTGCTGAATTTTTACTCCATTTTAGACTTGAATTTATACAGTAGAAATATTTTTTAGGTTAGTAGATATTACATATATTTCTAAATGATTTAGCATTAACCACGTGCTGCGTCTCGTACATAAGTTAGAAGAGGTTTTGAGCAATGCTTGCTGAATTATTTTACAAAATTTCAGCCGTTTTTATAAATATATATTCTTCTGATAATTCATGCATGAGTTTCAAATCTTTCATATATGTACAAAACTGCATTTTTAAACTCAAGCTTTATTTTTATAAATATAATTTTCTTGGATTTACTATTCAAGATTTTTATAATTGGATTTCATTCTTTTTAATGGACGCATTAGTATAGGATTTCTTTTCTTAAATATATAATTTTATAAGCATAATGTTTGCATTAATAAAAGGTAATAATGTAATCTTTTTTGTCTTTGTGTAAGAAATAAATTCTTCAAATCTTCGGACAATTTTTTTTTTTTTTTTTTTTTTTGTAATTTGCTGCAGGATTACTCTACTTAATACATTTTTGTGATGAAATTGTAAAAAAAAAAAAAAAAAATTAAATAAAGATATTTATTTTTCTATTGCTATTTCTTCAATGTTTATTTGCTTCATGAGAAATTGTATCGAATTCACTTTCTCTGTTAATGGCCACTATAAATACTTGAATGGTTTACTATATTCTGACCACCCATTGTGTGAAATGGTAAACATGTGGATTTATGTCAGAAATAGACGAGTCGATTACTTGTTAGGGTGCTCGTCAGATAAACGAAGGAAAAAGCTACTTTGAAAGAAGTATTTGAGTCTGTGTAGAATTTACTTAGTTTTTCTTATACTATTGTCCAATCTAAAGCTTAAATGATTAAAAGTTTAATTTTTAAATTGGAATTCAAATCCTTTTTAACGACATTTTCTCACCAATGATTCAGCTCTTTTAAAATCTATCCGATTTGGTCACTTGCCATTGCATTTCTGTTCTTGAGTCATTTCGAACGAACATTCCGATGCATAAGGACTTGTGGCGGCTTTGTAAAGGTTGCGTAATGTTATTAAAAACCAGACGGCAAAATAAAAGACGATAATCAATTTTCACATTTACAACATCTTTTATTTAATTTCTAACGCCAACTACGTTCTGTTTTCATTCTAGCGGGAAAATTCCCATTTTTAACAGTGAAAGTAGAAGTCGTTCAATTTGTATTCCATTTTCCATCAATAGGTGTCGCTACATCACTCCCCTACCAGTAACAAAGTTACGTTACTTTGAAAATGGTAGAAGAATTAATATATCTATACAAATAATAGCGAACAAATACACATTGATACAAATTTAAATTGCACAAAATAATTACAAATACAATAAATCAAGTTAATTGTTAAAATGGACATGGACGAATTATAAGTTTGAAGAAAAGTCAATAATGTCATTGAAACGAACAGGAAGTTTTACTTGTCTTCCACAACGTGTTGTTGTGTTTGGTTGTGCAACTTGCTGACTTGGTATAAATGTTTGCTCACTCGGCACAGATGTATGATCATTTGATGACGTTGTATTCAGAAGTTCATTAGGTTGTAACACATATGTCGGTTTTAATCTATCCACGGAAATATTAACTTGTTTATTTTTAATTGAGAGAAGAAAGTTTTCAGAGATCTGTGCAATACCAAATAGGGTCCTTCATATGGGAGTTCTAAAGGTTTTTTAACTCTGCAATTGCAGAAACGTGTGAGCATGTGTAAAAATCTTTTGGAATGAAGATCTTTTGTTGATATTTGTTTTTGGATTGGTATGGTTTTAAGTCCGCCATCTGTTTTCGGAGATTGCTTACAAAATTATCCTCAGATATTGGCAATCTGGATTCTTCAAAGAATTGGCCTGGTAATTGAATAGTTTTGCCATAAACCATTTCAGCTATTGTATACTTACAGCCCTCATGTAGAGCAGCTCGCAAACCCAAAGAACCGTTGGTAATGTGTCCGTCCAACGAACGTTGTTATGACATCTAATAGCAGTTTTCAAGGTACGGTGAAGACGTTCAACTTTTCCATTACTCTGAGGATGGTAAGAAGACGTATGGTTTACTTTAACACCACATAGCGCAGCTGAACTTCGAAATAGTTCTGAAATAAATTGAGTGCCCCTGTCAGTAATAACACAAGTAGGTACACCAAATCGGGTAATCCAATGCTCATAAAAAGCTTTTGCTGTACTTTCTGCAGTGATATTTGATAACGGTACCACTTCCATCCAAGAGGTAAAACCGATCAATACACTTCAAGCAGTATGTGTATCCATTAGAAGGTGAATAAGGTCCAATTAAATTTATATGAACGACACTAAATCTCTCATCTGGTGCTTGAAATTGTGAATATTCTGATTTTGTATATTTAGTTATTTTATTTTTCTGACAGTTGATGCAAGTTTGAGTCCACTGTTTAACATCTTTTTCATATTTGGCCAAATGAATCTTTTAGTTATTTCTTTTACAGTAGTTCGAATTCCAGAATGAGCTAAACTGTGAATTATATTAAATATTGTCGTTCGAAAATTTTTTGGTATGAATGGTCTGATACTGAAAGTAGAGGTATCACAATACAAGAGCTTTCCTGATGGCAATTGGTGTTCTTTAAAATCTAATGATTTGGAATGTAATTTCAATTTTTGCAGTTCATCATCATTAATTTGTGCATCAGCTATCAAGTCATAATCGACAATAGGTGAATCGATATCATCAATTCTAGACAGTCTGTCTGTTACCACATTGTTTCCGACCACTGATATGGTATAGGTTAGTAGAGAATTGTGAGATATATTGTAGGTGTCTTAGTTGTCTGGGGGAGGCTTTATCATTGTTTTGCTTAAAAGCAAATATTAACGGCTTATGATCAGTATAAATATCGAAATTTCGACCTTCAAGTAAATGCTTCAAATGTTTAATCTAAAAATATATACCCAAAAGTTCACGGTCGTAAACGCTGTAATTTTTCTGAGTATCGTTAAGTTTTTTAGAAAAATGCAATTGGCTTCCATCCATTTGGTTCTTTTTTGTTGAATAACTGATCCAATAGCCCAATCAGATGCATCTGTGAGAATTGCCAGAGGGTAATCTGAGTTGGGATATGCCATTAACGCTATTTGTACAACATCTTGTTTGCATTTTCAAAACTTTGTCTAGTTTCATCGCTCCATGGTATTTGGCGTCGATCTTTTTTTGTAGATCCTTTCAAAAGTTCATGTAGAGGGGCTTGAGTTTTGCGAAATTATTTATATAATTGCGATACAATTTGATCATTCCTAAGAAGGAACGTAATTCGTGCATAGTTTCTGGCAATGGATAATCTATGATAGCTTTGATCTTTTGAGGTTGAGGTTGTGAGCCTTCCGCAGATATTTGATAGCCTAAAAATCTATTACACCTACTCCCAAAACTGATTTGCTAATATTAATCCGTAGACCATATTTATCTAAAACGCTTGAAAACTATTTTAAGATGTGAACGACGTTCTTCCTCGCAAGAAGAGGCGATCAACACATCATCTAAGTATGGAAACACAAAGTCTAGACCATAAAAAGAACTTCATTGATAAACCTTTGAAATGTTGCAGGGGCATTTTTGAGACCAAAACTCATCACATTGAATTGATAAAGTCCAAAAAGTGTGATGATGGCAGTTTTTGCCTTATCTGCATCTGCTACAGGAATGTGATAATATGCTTTAGTAATGTCAATTTTAGAAAAATATAGTTTTTATTAGTTAAAATATGTTGAAAATCCAGGATTCGAGGTATGTTATATCGATCAGGTATAGTTAAATCATTCAATCTTCTATAATCACCACACGGACGAAAAGAACCATCTTTCTTTGTTACTATATGTAAGGGACTTGCCATTCTGAGCTAGATGGACTAATGATGTTATTGTCAACATATATTTAAATTCTCTTTTAGCTATTTCCAACCGTTTTGGGTCTAAATGTCTTGCTTTACAATTAATAGGTTGTCCTTTATTTACAATATGTTGTTTTACATTATGTTGAACATTTGAAACAAGAAAATTTGGTTTTGCTCTATTGGGATACATAGAAAATAAAGCAGAATATTTACATTAGCTGCTCGTTGTATTTATACTTTCATTAATACAGATGGATGCAATGTCACCATAAACTGCAAGGTTAGTTACACCATCAATTAATCTTTTATGCTTTATATCAATTAATAAATTGAACTTATTTAAAAAATCTGCACCTAGTATAGGTTTACTAATTTTGGCCACAATAAACGGGAATTGAAATTCTCGGCGCAAAAACCAAGATTTAAAATTTCTGTACCAAAAGTCTCGATTGCAGTATTGTTAGCAGCCTATAATTTATAGTCACTAATAAATTTGTGTTTAGAAGTATAAGGAATAAAACTTACGTCCGCTCCACTGTCAACCAAAAAGCGTAAATCCGTTTTTTTTGTCGTTGACAAATAGACGGTATTGACGGCAATGTTTGTATTTTCAGCAGCAGAGTCTGCCGTTAATTCTGTTGCTGATTCTGGTTTTCCGAAGGATTATTTTTCCATGCACATGGAGCTTTGCATTTATCAGGAAAACATTTATCTCGAAAACGAAAATGGTAATAACAGTATTTGCCAGTAGGATTGGAAGAGCAATTGCGAGACTTACTTCGATGAGAGAAGAAGAATATCGACCTCTATTTCTTGATTGGGAACGAGAGTTCCTTGTGACACTAGTTGTTCAAGTTTAGTATCCAAAGATGCAATTTGTTGATGTAACTCAGTTATAGCCTCTGATCCCGATGAAACATTGCTTACGCAGTAAAGTTTCTTGTTTTGGTTGCATTTCAAGAATACGATCCGCCATTAATGCCAGTTTCTCAATTTCTTCATCACTGACTAGTAAAATATTCCGCACGGAATCAGGCATTTTTGTAGAAATAATGTTGTTAGCACTTTGTCAGTAATTCCATCAGTAGCCAGGTTTCTCATTTTTTGTAAAAGTTGACTGGGTTTAAGATCTCCCAAATCGAGTCCTGTCAGCAGTCTCTGAAGACGCTTATTTTCGCTTTCTTTAAAAGTATTCAGCAAACGTTCTTTAGCAGCGGTATATTTTGTTCTATTATCATCGCTTATAATGTCCCACAAACTTTCAACAAATTTTGGTTCTAATTGCGAAACTAAGTAGTTGAATTTTGTATTCTCGGCTGTTATTCCACAAATTGAAAACTGTGCTTCAACTTGAAAGAACCATATTTCTGGTTTTTCTGTCCAAAAAGGAGGTATTTTGACACTTACCCGCGCTACTTCATCTTTTTTCACCGATCCATTTGTTTCAGTCATTTTGTAAATAAATCACAGTTTGCAAACAATTCACGGGTCACCAAGTATGTGGCGGCTTTGTAAAGGCTGCGTAGTGTTATTAAAATCCAGACGGCAAAATAAAAGACGATAATCAATTTTCACATTTACAACATCTTTTATTTAATTTCTAACGCCAACTACGTTCTGTTTTCATTCTAGCGGGAAAATTCCCTTTTTTAACAGTGAAAGTAGAAGTCGTTCAATTTGTATTCCATTTTCCATCAATAGGTGTCGCTACAAACTTCAAACCCTCTTCCTCAAATTCAGCAGAAGGATTTTTCCATCCTATAGGTTTTTATAATACATTCTGGCAATAAAATCTTCGATAAAGGTTTCCGATTATTATCTCTATCGAATTTCGAACCAAGAATCGTTTGTTGAAGAATTCAACACGCTGTCCTGGCGCTTTATGAATTAGTAAACTACATGAAAACTTCATTTCACATTCAAATGTAAACGAAAAAAAAAAATGTAAAACTTTCAGGTTAGAACTAGACTTGAATTTAAATTTAAAACCTTCTCATGTTTATTTTTCGTAAAGTTATCCACTTGTGAAACTCAAATATAAGAAAATAGTGTTTTCTTAATATTTCGCGCATTAAATTCATTAAGAAAATAATTCTATAAGTATACAACTCAAAATGCAATATTATTCTGTTTGAGAATTTGAATACATTTTATTCATACTTTTGTTACTTAAATAATGGCTTTTGTTTAATTATAACAATGCCTCTAGTTCCTTTCTAGAATCAATTTACATTTTTAATGCATATATAGAATTACGTTACCTTTATATACACGTATTGCAAATTGTGGAATTTTGCTGTTTGATCCGAAAAATTTGATTCAAAATTGAATTGATTTGAATTCACTTTGTTTAAAAGTATTATTCACAATTTTGTGATGATGTTTTGACATGTCTTTTTAAATATCATTGGACAATCGACATAAAATTTTCCAACACGATGCATATTCGAACAATACAGCACTTAAGATAGATGTGAGAATGCTGTAGAAATCGAAATATCACAAAAATTATAATGTTTTCGTTCTTGCATTACATTTCAATGTGCGTTTAAAATTAAATAACTAAACAAAATCTTTAATTAACGTATTGATATTACTTCTTCGGGTTCGGTACACAAACAGATCTCCGACAGTCCGGCACCAGAATGAGATTGCGGAGTGACGTTGCAAGACGAGTGACAAAGTCATTTTTCATGTTGTACAATACTTGTCGAAAATGATGTCGATCTAGAACTTTTGATTTGTTTGTCACGTGAACACTTTTCCTCTCTTAACTGTAACCGCGCTTGGGTTTAAGAACTTTTTCGCGCTCTGAACTTTGGAACTTCCTTGTTAGTAGTTAGATGCGGTTTTTGTGTCTGTATTTTTGTGCCATCTCGTCATTATAATATGTTTAATAAAAGTGTTGTTAATAGATATCTGAATTGACTTACTACTCCCGGACATTTTGGATATCTCACTCTTAATATTCCGGGGAACTGGAAAGGTAAGAGAAATTTTGTATGAATCTTTTTTAGTTTTTTTTGACGGATTGTTTTGGCGAGATAAAAATACTGCATCTGCAGTTGTTATATCTGCATCTAACATCGAAACTGAATCTTTTGAATATTTTTAAAGAATTTCGTCTTACAAAAAGATCATAAGAATTATGGGGTGGATACTTCGTTTCAACAGCAATATTAAGAAAAGGATAAATGCAAGAATTTTTGTAACTTAAATGTTGAAGAATGTGTTAAAGCCGAGAAAATAATTTTAAGAAAAGTTCAAAGAGAATATTTTGAGGAAAACAGAAATCTTTCAATACAGCGCTTATATTCATTAGAAATTAGACAAGATGAAGGGTGTGCCTTGCAGAGTAGGACTGCACTATCTGACTCCTTCAGCAACAAGAGCCCCGACACTGATGATTCCGCATCAGATCCAGTGACTGTCATCGAATCTAGTGATTGTCCTCAATCTATTGACTGTCAACAGTATGATCGGTGTGATACTTATCAGAAATCCCGTTGTAGAAGAATCCTGAGATCTCCTAAGCGATTGGACTTTATGATTTTGAGTTTCATTATTCTCAAACTCAAAGGTGGGAGAATGTCGAAAATGATATCGATCTAGAACTTTTGATTTGTTTGTCACGTGAACACTTTTCCACTCTTAACTGTAACCGCGCTTGGGTTTAAAAACTTTTTCGCGCTCTGAACTTTGGAACTTCCTTGTTAGTAGTTAGCCGTGTTAGATGCGGTTTTTGTGTCTGTATGTCCAGTATTTTGTGTCATCTCGTCATTATAATATGTTTAATAAAAGTGTTGTAAATAGGTATCTGAATTGACTTACTACTCCCGGATATTTTGGATATTTCACTCTTTAATATTCCGGGGAACTGGAAAGGTAAGAGAAATTTTGTATGGACCTTTCTAGTTTTTTTTTGACGGATTGTTTTGGTGAGATAAAAATACTCATGTAGCGAGGAAAACAAAAACCCGACAACCCAACAAGTTATTGCTGAATCTTGCAATGATGGTGTGCACGGATCATTCACACTGCAATTTGAGCAGGCAGATAAGTGAATCGGTTGCAATTTCCTGTGAAGTAAGAATTGCAACAAACATTGAGGAAATAACAGAATAGAGAAATGAATAAATGCCTTTATTTAAAGTACTATTTCAAAAATCATTACAAATAATACAATTTTTCTCGAAATACAATGTTTCTGCAACCTATTATAAAACATTCTCTGAAAAGATCAGGAGTAGGATTTTTTTCTTACAAAAATTTCAAATTAAATTAGTCGGTTATATTTAGCAGGTATACATAAAGATCAATAATTGAATAAAAATTAATTTTTAAAAACCGTGAATAGTAAATTTCACAATGTTATATTTATAAAAATGAAGCTAAAATTTAAAAATGCACTTGCATACATATTAAAAATTTTTTAAAACTCATGCATAAATTATTGTTTTTAGAACAATATATCATCAATAAAAACTGCTAAAATTTATTGCAATGTTATTCAGCAAACATTGCTCAAAATCAATTTAAATTATACAGAAGTACAATAAATTATACATACAGATATTTAGCTTCTATAATCTAAAAAGCGAAATTTAAACTTAATACAAACAAGATAAAAATGAACACTCGTGATTAAAAGATGATGTTTCGCAAATAAAAAAATATTAAAGACAATACGTGAAATGAAACACGCATACGAATAATTCATTTTTTCGTATTTGTCAAAAAGTATCATCTTCTGGAAATCATGTTTAAGAAAAGAAAAAAAAAAAAAAAAAAGTGTGTATTTTGAGATAAAGAACACCAAAAATATTTTTGCATATTTATTTGATATGAATTTTCTTATGAAACAATAAATTGCCTTTTCGAGAAAACCCTTTTCGACATACATCACACAAAAGGCTTTTCTTTCGAATGAGTAAACAAATGAGCAATTAAACTTCCTTTTGTGAATACCTTTTTCGGCATACTTCGCAAACATATGGCTTCTCTTCGGTGTGGACGCGGTAATGGGTTTGCAAGTGTTGCTTCGTGGAAAACGCCTTATTGCACAACTCGCAGGAATGAGGCTTCTTTTGCGTGTTTCTCGTCAAATGCTGCCTCAGAGTTGATCCATGTCCAAAAGCCTTCTTACATATAGTGCACTTATATGCTTTTTATTTGGTGTAAACAACCATATGTCTTTTTGAAGATCCTTCTTTCGAGAGAAGTCCTTTGTTGCATTTTTCACACACGTGAGCTTTAGATTCCTCGTGAATTTGAAGATGCGCTTTCAAATCATCTTTTGTTACATATGTCACACGCGTGAGGCTTCAATCCCGAGTGGCAAACTGAATGCCGTTTCAATTTCCATTTTTGGGCAAATCGTTTTCCGCACATATCACACAAAAAACCATTTTCTTTCACAGTGGGTCCACCAGCCCTAGCCATGACTTAATGCTCTTATCTAAGTACGATATTCATGAAA